>VWZX01008285.1:113195-145215 GCA_013399015.1 Galbula dea
CTGCTGGGGGTGGTTACGATCAAAATGCAGGACTCTACATTTATCCTTATTAAAACACAACCAGCATGTCCAAAGAAGGGCAGTAAAGTCGGTGAGAGATCTAGAGAACAAGCATTAGGAGGAGTGGCTGAGGGAACTGGGGTTGTTTAGCTTGGAGAAAAGGAGGCTCAGGGGAAGCCTTCTAGCTCTCTGCAAGTGCCTCAAAGGAGGCTGTAGCAAGGTGGGTGCCAGTTGTTTTTCCCAAGTAACAAGTGGTAGGAGAAGAGGAAATGGCCTCAAGTTGCACCAGTGGAGGTTTAGATCAGCCATTAAGAAAAATTTCTGCACTGAAAGGGTTGTTAAGCACTGGAACAAGCTGCCTGGGGAAGTGGTGGAGTCACTATTCCCGGAGGGATATAAAAGATGCATAGATGTGGTGCTGACAGACATGGTTTAGCAATGACTTCACACTACTAGGTTTCTGGTTGGACTCTTAAAGGTCTTTTGTTCTTCAAATGTTTTTCAATAATAGCCAGTATCATCTTCTCCATAATTCTTCCAGGAACTGAGGTTAGACTAACAGGCCTCTAGTTTCCTGGGTCAGTTTTCACCCCCTTCTTGTAAACTGGAATAACACTGGCTAGGTTCCATTCAGCAGGGACCTTAACAAACTTCCAAGACCTTTGGGAGATTTCATTGGGGTTTCCAGTTAGAGCAGATGTGCAAGCTCCAGGTACAACCTGCCAACTGACAGGCCAGCTGTTGACCTGCCTATAGGTTTAACTGTGAAGATCAGATTGAAGCCCTTTGCTGAACCTGCTCCACATCTTGTCTATATGACTGATTCTTGACAGCTATAGGTTTCTCCTTTTGGTGTAATCAAAAAGCCCTAATCAAACCTGCTGAGTCATAATTACAATGCTGGAGATGACAAAGTTACAAAGCCCATAATTACAGGCAGATGAGGAAAACCACAATTGCATCTCTTAATATATTGTGGGCAAGTTTATGGCAAAGGAAACCATTTAGAAGAAGCAGTGCTGTATTTTGTTATAAATTTTAGAGAAATTGCAGATTGCAATTGTTATCCCTCTGACCTATGTTGTTCATGTTTTGTTATGCTAAGCATGGACCTTGAACTGTGTACCCCTTGGTGAAGTCTTCAATGCATTTTTTAAAAGGTAAAGCTTTTTTCTGAGGCTCCAATCCTGTATTTGTACTGTAGACAGAGAGCCTGTGGTTAGACTCCCCACTGATTACCACAGTAGGATACTCTCATGGGCATCCCTGGGATTTGCTGCATGTGCATGCTGAGGTATTTGCAGCCTGTAAGTTCCACTCAAGTTTATTTGTCATCTGGGGACAGGTAAAGTAAAACAGCTATCTACACAAAATAAATAATGACAAATCCTTATAGCACAACCATGGTGGAGAGCACAGGATCAAGGACCTACCTGTACTGCATGGATATCTGAGCTAGTGGCTCCAAGTCAGATAGGCTATGTACTGACAGTAGCCCATCCATAACCCAGAATAAACAAATTTACCCCAATTCTCAGCAATCTCATGATTGCACACAGTGTTCCACCTTGTCACAATCACACTGCTTTCAGCATCTCACACAGTTTGCTAAAACTGAAGGTCTGAGTTCTGTCTTCTCTTTAACAACCCTTCAGGGAGGGAATGACAGCAACAAGACCCCTCTTAGACTTTTCATCTCCAACAAGAACTTTGACTCTTTCCCCTCAATATGGCTCCAGCTCCTAAAAACGACTTTAGTTTGTCAAAATTGCCCTTGTACCAGAGTGCACCAAACAGGACACAAGATTTCATATGCAGCCTCATACATGCAAAGTAAATACTTAAATAAGAAATCTAAATAAATGAGATGACTAATGAAAAAGAAATTCCCTCCATACTCATTTTAAATGAACAGGAGAGGATTCAGAGATTTAGCACATACTAAATATACTGCACATCAGACAAAAATAGCTCAGTGTAACTTGAGTGTTTGACTATTTATCAGTAGTATCATCCCACTGCAAATCAACTTTATACATATACCCTCAAATTCAATCACTCTTGTGTAGTCTCATATCCAGTTACCTCTGGTGGATGAGTTTCCTTCCTTGTTTCATCACCTTCAATACCAACACCATCTTGATGCCTTTCCAGTTGTTCTTCACCACCCTGAAACAGATTGTCCAGAACACCCTCTTGGACTCTGCCATGTTTCTCTATATCTGGGCTCTCTTTATCAGCCTCCTCCTGATTTGAAAAATACAAAATGTTTACAACCAGTGAAAGTCACATTCCAAAATCTACTTTTACTAAGGAACATTCACACTCCACAAGCTGTTCATCTTCAGTTTAGCTTAATGAACGAAGGAAAAGGCTGAGGTGACCCAAACCCAGAGTCTCTTGAAAGCACCTGCTCAGATCAGTTTGCCATATCAGGACCTTAATCACTATGAACCAGTTTCAGGAGAAACCAAATAGGAGTAAGTGCTCATGTGGTTTTTAATACTGTTATAGAAGCTTATACTTAGGCTCCTTTAGCAACTCTAATTACTGATCTTGCTCTTTCTTCTGAAATCCCAGTGTGAACGTTTTCCACTCTGATATTTTGATGGCCATCTCTCCCAGCTTCTGCTATCACTCAATGGTCAGGTCAGTGAGGGAGTTGTCCAAAAAGTTCCCTCAGCTTTGCACATGTGAAGTCACAATGTGAATGTCCTGAAGTCCCTCAGGATCAGCAGTTCCAGGTTAACAAACTCTCATTACCTACCTTGTGCATGGCAGGTGACAACATCTGTTGAAATCACAGGTGTGTTGCAGGTTTTGCACCAGAGAAAAAGTGGGTCATAACATTCATGTCTTTGCACACTTTACATGTGCAAGGCTGAGGAGATGATTTGGAGGACATAATGTAACATTCCTTTCATCAGATAAGGAAAATATGTCTCTGTAAGACTACACATTTTCAGGAACTATATATGCATTTCTGGTGAATAGACAGACACATGTATGTCAGGTACCTGAACAGTCTGAGCCAATCTGTCCTTGCCTTGATGGACACCCTGCAATGGATCATCTGACAATACACTGCTTTCCTCCAAAAGCAAATCATTTTGCCTCTCTTTCTCTGGCATATTTCCATTTACATCTTGACCCTAAGAGAAATGATATGAAAGAATGTGTCTCATGTGACTCCAACTATTGTATATTTAAAATCAAATTTCTGAATGGCAAAAGTTATCATCCACAAAAACAAACAAAACAAATATTGTGCTGCAGTTCTAAATAAGTCTTCTGGTTTAAGAGAAGCTCTCAAAGTTTTTTTGGCAGAGGCCTATCTGCAATTTTCTTGTCACCTTCTCCCTTTCTATCCTGACCAAAGATACCTGCTTTAATTATGTGCAAGGAAAAGCTGTAGGCAGGTTGTGTTGAAATGAAAAATGGTAGCTTTGCATAGACATTATTGGCTTGTTATAACAAGTATAAGGGAGTTCTTCACATCTTTATTTTCAGAAGGCTTAATTTCAATGAAATTAAGGATGCAGTATACAAAAGGCATTTGAGAGACAGATACCTCTTAAACCAGTCTTCCACTGTCACTACTGTCAACAAATATACTCACATCATGCATTTCCAAAGGTTCCTTTAACTTCACTGCTGTAGGGCTCTCATCTGCAGTAACAGGTGTATCAGAAGTGATCTGTATCTCTCTCTCTAGCATTGCATCTGCCTTATCTCCCATTTGTGTTTCATTACCAAACTCATCTTTTAACTCAAGGGCTTCACTGAAAATATTTTCCTCTTTTTGCCTGACATTTTCAAGTCTTTCTTCCAGATTCCTGTGTTCACTCTGAAGTGTTTCAAGCTCATCCTCAATTAACTTCTGTCCTGGTGAAGAGGTGTTTTGTTTAACAGTTTCTGCTAAAGCCAAAATCTTCTTTAATGTGTCTTCAGATCGACTAAGAGGTCCTTGTTTCTTTAAACACAAAGAAAACATTTTATTGAAAAGTATCTTCATTCAGTATACTTACAATGTTAAGACCTACAGTCAGTCACTTAAATCGTAAATATTTGTTAGTAACAAACTGTGCTGAAAAGTACATTCAGGCCTGTTTGCTGCAGAAAGTCACATACTAAACCAGTAATTTTAGTCAACCATTTCTTGTGCACAGAGAACATCTGAAGCTATAAGCATTACAATATTGATAAAATAATCAGTTGGTATGCTGGGAGGTGTGTGGTGATCTTTCCAAGTTCTGAACAGATAATCCCCTTGCTCTCCTCTTCCTTTTTCCTTGTTAAGAGACATGGCAAGTTCTGGATGAAGGGGAATTGCAGTGATCCATACCTCAGCTACGGTTTCAGCTTTCAGTAGCTCCCTACGCTCACAGCTGGAAGACTGTTAGCCTTTCTGCCAAAGTGCAGAAGAAAATCTGCTTAGCATGAAGGACACTTCTTAAAACTGAACTTGGCTCACTGATATTTCCCTAAGCTTTCTCTTCTGGCTAATTTAAAGACACTCCCTAACACCAAATTTAATGATCTTTTTCCTCGTTATGCCCAGAGAAGAAAAAAAACCAACCCAGCCAACCAATCTGAAGAAGTCTGTGTGTCTCAGGTAGGACAATTCTACCTTCAATCCAGCTGACAGTAAAGGTCTACTCAGTTCATTAAGAGTGGTTTTAAGCCTGCAATTTTCTTGACACATACTTTATATTTGAGAAACTTATACTTTATATACTTTATATTTGACACCATTACCCTTTCTCTCTTATAAATGTGACGGCATCTACAAGCCCCTAAGGGGCATGGATTCACTTTCTCCACGAGACAAAAACTGCAACATACCTCTGGTTTTGACTGGTTTTGATCAGCTGATGGTTGTTCCATTGCTTGACCTCCACAATCAGGAAGCTTCTCTGAGATTGTTTTCAGCTCCTTACTCAGGCCTGCTACCATATCCTGAAGCTGCTGATGCTCTTGAACACGACTTTCCAATGTCTGCACTATGCTCTAGAAACCAAGGAGTTATTAGGATTAGTCAACCATTAACTCAAACAAATATAACCCATCCACAGACTGTCACAGCTTTTCCAGGACCTCAGTAGCACAAAAAAACCCCTTTGTTTATCCACAAAATACCCAGCTAATCTCAGCTCTTCCTTCCCAACACATCATGGACTCTACCATGAACAAAATCCTCATTAGTAGCAGGAAGCAAAAGAGTTTGCATTCCTTAAGAATATACTCCTAAAGTGGATATTTCCTACCCAAAATGATGAAAGATTAGATGCAGAACACCACACAGGGTGCAATTGCAATTTGCACTAAACTGGGTGGAACTAATAACAAACAAGATGTAGAAAAAGCCATTTACCCTTGCAAAATAGGGAGAAAAACAAAACAAACAAACAAAAACCCATAAAAAAACCCCACACACAACAACAAAAACCCCTCAAAACAAAACAGAAAACCCCACCAAACTACTGTGCCTTAAGAGATTATAGCAACAAATGCTTCATGCTGTAGCTATGTGAATCTGCTTATATAGGTATAAAATGTTATTCTTCACACTTACCTTGGTCTCATTTGATTAAAGATTTATCCCTCTGCAAAGCACAAGGTGGTAAAAAATATGAGCTCCTAGTGCTCTTTTTCCCACAGTAAGAGAGAAAGAGAGAGAGGGAGGAATTCCTTGCCCTGGTACAGAGGAAATTCCACCACTCCCAGTTTTACCCATAAACTTGCCAGCTGAATGACACTAGAGGCAAACAGTGAGAACTGCAATCAACAGGCATACCAAGAATCTCCTAAGGAAAGAGAGTGAGGTTCCAACCTGTAGCTGGCTAAGCAGATTTTCATGTTGGTGCTCTAGTTCCAACCATTTAACATCTCTGAGGCAGGGATCCCCTGAGTGATTCTGTAGGTGATCTTTCTGGCTTCTCAGTTCCTTAAATTGGGAGGTTAAGTCTTCTGCTTTCTGCAGGAGGTCAGCATAATTTGTCAGCTGAGCTTGCTTCTCCTGCAAACCAGGCTGCAGGGCAAAACCTATCTCCTGTTGCTGTTTCTCCAGTTGAGTTATAGCCAGTCTAAGATCTTCCTTGCTTTGCTCATATTGCTCCCTGTTGAACTGAAGTTGCTCTTGAGGGCTGAGAAAAAAAGAATAAAGAGTATTTAACTTAATAGCATTTATTTAATTTAATAGCATCCATTTAATTTAATTGTACATTAAAAAATATTAATTGCCTAGAAAATGTCAAACTGTGAACAAGCCAACAACTAGAATGAGCTTGAGCACACTCAATACTTTTCTTCTGGTTTTAAATTACTGCTCAGCTTTAGAGTGGAATTTTCAAAGTGTTGAAAAACACTGCTGTTTGCATATGCAATATGGGTCATGTTACCATAGTTTCCTGACTTGGACATTAGATTTTGGTTTGTGTGCTTCATAAGCACATGAATGAATATGAACATATGAACATGTTGCATTTGTTCACAGGAAATATGCAACTCTAATCAGTGGGACAGAAATAACACTTGTATGTTCAAGTGTAGTGATGAAGCTCAGATATTTTCCAGATGGAACTTAAACCCCAACATTTGAAAACATGATTCCACACAAACAAATCCAAATAAATAAAGTCTGGTTATAATTCTGTAAAGTACAGAAGGCTAAAAGAGGATAAAGGAAAAGTTTAAGTATTTGGAGTTTTGCCCCTCAAGACTGGTATTTTGGCAAATGACAAATAAAGCAAAGGCTCACATATGTTAAGTATTCTTGCTCCAAGTTCCCTACTCCAGCTTTACACTGCTGTCATTACTGTGTTGCATCTGTTATTCACAGGTTTGATCCTGAAAGGTCCTGATCACAACTTCAGATATGCTGAGCACCTTACCTCTTCTCTTCCACATACTGTGAAGAGGGTGCTTTGGATTCTCCTGTGTTCAATCCAGTATAGCCAATCTTCTATCCTTCTGAATGCCATTTGCATTGTACTGAGTGCTCAGTAATGAGGCAACTGAATGCTCTCAGAAAGACTTATCTTTAATAATTCATTCCCTGGATATTTTTTTAAGAGTATACAGTAGGCCTACTCTAGCTTCCATTGATCTGAACAGAAAAGTTCCCAGTCATGTTACTGAAAGCCAGTTCAATGAAGTTAGGGCAGACAAATAGCTTGAAAGTGCTTGCACATGCAAAATCAGAACTTCAGTTTGTTTACACAACACTCCTGGAATCATCTGGAATGTTTTACAGGATCAATTTGACTCTCAGGCACAACCACCACAGAGCCAGCAACGCTAAAGTGCTTTTGCTGACTTAGCAGTACCAGCTGCCACAGCTAAGAAAGCCTCTCCTACAGCCAGAATAAAACAGGTTCAAACACTCAAAAAATCTCAGCCTTCTGGATTTATCACAAACTCTCTTCTGAAACAGTACAAATCTGTGAAAGGTAGACCCCACCTCTGCTGGGGACAGATCCAGGTGAGGGCCACTGCAGGGATTAAATTAGTGTAGCCTCCCTGCACAATCCAATGAAACTAGAAGCAGTGGGTGTACCTATTTTTATTTTTTGTTTTGTTAAGAGTGGCTGAGCTGCTTCAGTATAAAAAGGGAATCCCAACTGGGCAGACCCCAGCAGCTGCCCTGCCAGCCCCTTTACACCTTCTGGCTACAACCACTACTTGTCCATTCAATTCAAACTCTGACTTGAGCCTCCAAAATACTGCAGAAATGAAAGTATTTTTGTAGGTAGCTTGTTCTGCCTCCAAAGAACACAAATTCAATGAAATAGGTAGAGGAAGAAGAGAAGAAAGTTAAAATGGCAGTAAGTGATTCGTGCTGCTTCTTAGTAAATTCCACTTTACCTTCTACACGCATTGGCTAGCTGACAGGTGCTTTCCCACTTGTTTTGGAGCTCAGAAATAGTCTGCTGAACCAGTGGCAGCTTATTGTTCTCAGTTCTCATTAAAGTTTCTCCTAGAGCTACAACGTTCTGCATTTTGGTCTCTCCTGCATCTTTGAGAGCTGTGATTTCCTATATTAAACAAGAAGCAGTATATAAACAACTATTTTTGGCTATAAAAGAAAAGGTATTACCAAAGGGTTTTTTTCAGACTTTGTACACTGCTGTTCAAGACAAAAGAACTCTCCTTCCAAAAAATCATGACTGATACAGAAATGGATAGATCATCTAAGTTTTAAAAAGGCTTGGGTAATGCAGCTGTTTTATTAATTATTCTCCACATAACAAAACCAATATTGTTCTGACAAATTTAGAAAAAAAACAACTCCAAATCTTAGGGAGAGAGATTTGTCACAATAATACCTCTTCCACAGAACAAAACATGTAGCATCATGTAGCATCATCATCATCCTGCGTAGTCAGAGAGAGGAGATACACTGGGGCCTAAGAGAACCACGCAGGTGGTGGAGCAAGCCTAGCACAACAGCACTGCATGACACTGAAGAAGCCACACACTTTGCAGAGGCTCTCCAGATGCCCCAGCTATGCTGCTGACTGCCCCTCCTCTCCACCTCTGGGGTAGGCTATGATGTGAAGGCACACAGCCACCAGCACCTTGTGAGTTCAGCGCCGCTCCACCCCAGACGCAGCAGGGAATCTGAGCTTACATGCCTCATAAATCATGCAGCTCTCCCCAGTAAATGCCAAAACACATCCCCTTCTCCCCAGATAAGCCACAAAACCACAGGCAATCGGCAGTGACAGTATCTTTTATGAGGCAGTGACTCATCAAGCATTCCCCTGATAGTAGCATGAGCTGTGAAACAGAAAAGGAATACATTTCATACATTTATGATACCTTTATCTGATTAATCCTTTCATCCGATGGCAAATCGCTCTCCTGCAAACTCAGGTTATTCACAGTCTCCTCAAGCTTTTTGATCCAGCAACAAACATCCTGGACAAGTTCTTCAAAATTTGTTCCTTCCACTGGAAGTCTCTCAGTATCCCCTGTCATTTCACTTACATGTGTTACCAGTGTGTGATATCTACTACTAAGAACACCGGCTTCTGAAATGGTTTCATCTGTCAGACCGGCATCCCTCAAGGAATTTGCTAGCTGAGCCATGGAGTCAAATGGTTTTCTGAAAAACACAAAAAATTAATAAGCATCTATTTCTTTTAACAGCACAGAGCAGACTTCTTTAGAAGACAGTACTTAAGAGACCAAAGCAGAACGATACCTCTGCATTAAGAGCGTTTTATAGAAGTCTTCAAGTTTCGTATCATCTTTTTTGATCTCTTTCAGATTTTCTTCCTGAGTGGTGAGCCATTCTCCCAAGACTGTGCAGCTTTCTTCAAGGCTAAAGAGAGTATAAATACAGGCAGAGGTCAAAATGAGAGGCATTACATGACTGAAACCTGCTGACAGCAGCATTTTGGTGAAAAAGGAACATAAATATGATGCGCCTGATCGAGCAAAGTTTGAAGCAAAAGCTTAATTTTAAGTATGTTGATGTCACTGAAACTATCCATAAGCACATACTCCCACGTAACAGAGTCTGCTACAAAGTTGAAAAAACCATACATATGCAGCATGAAGCACCCAGCAAAACACTACCCTTCATTAAAATGCCATATTTAATAAAAAGCAGAGTTGTTTGCCAGTCACTACGACTGTTTAATAATGAATCATTTTATATCACTTGTGAACAAAACGTCAGAAACTACATTAGTTCCCTACCTATTGAGCTGCTGGAGAGAAGCACCAAGTTCCTTTTCCTGTTTCTGACATTTGGAGATCAATCTTTGCAGTTCAGCCTCTTGATCTCTCACACAACTGTTAAGGTGGTTAATGCTTGCTTTGGGCAAGTAATGCTTTACTTTGTTCAATAAAGTTTTAACCTCTTGGATATCTCTGTCTTTGCCTTCAGATGTTAGGAAGTGCTGGAAAAGAGCACAAACACAAGATGCATTTGTCATATTTGGTGGGGTATTTAGATATTTATAAGAGTTTTTCAAGTCCTGTTATCTCCACCAATAATTTCCACAACAATTCTAGTTCCTGAAATGCAATATATGTTAATTCACAGTTTGCTAACTACTCCACTTGTAAATGGAAAAGTTGCAGTTTGTAAAATAAGGAGAAAGTGAAGTAGACAACTTGGATTTTCTTCCCTACACACACACATAGAAGAAATAGGCAAATAACATTCAAGTCTAACACTGACATCACTATGCCTTCCTCTGCCTCTCAACTACCTTCTTGAAGATGTTGGGGCTTTTCCATCTTTTTCTCAGTAAAAAAAGTAAAACTTCAAGAAAAATCAGCTTTAGGCATTAGAACATTTTAATACTTTACCTTTAGCCTCCCCAATCTTTCTTCCAGTACTGGTTTTGTTTCTGAGGGGTCAAAACAGTCTTTCAAAGACAGCTGAGTGTTGCTGAACCAGTCATTAAAATTCTTGCACTGACCTGAAAAAAGTCACATTCCAATTTTCTTCATTAATCATTTTGTTGAAGAAAATCCAACTTAACATGAAGATGCCAGACAATTTGTAATTATATATTAGTGCTAGTGTCAAGGGCTGCTTTTCACTACAAACCATGGGATAGAAAACACTACAGTTCATACTTTTTTGTTTACCCAGTACTAATTAACCAAAAATGTATCTGTTCACTTGGGAGGGACACTCTGATATACAAAGCAGTTTCAGTAAACAAGACCTGGATTAGCCTATTGGCAACTTTTCTCGTTTCCACTCAAATAAATATTACTTCAATACTGTTTGAAGGGACTACCTTTAGGCCTAATTCTACACTTGCACAACCCCATGTCTGCATAAAACACAAAGTAACAGATAACAGCATCCATTCTCTCATGTAAGATCAAATAAAAAGTGACTGGAAAAAATGAACATGTTTTATTTTTGTGGGTTTTAAATTAAATGTTTCAGCATTTGTTCCTGAATTATGCTTTATACTTCTCCTATCTATTTTTTTTTTTACTGTTAAAATAAGGAACAAAATACTTTGATTCAGACTGAGTGGTTAGTTGGAGTCAAAGCCATTTTTAATCCAAATCTTTATCTTGTTCAGAACTCTGAAGCAGTTTGAGATATCACAGCAGTTTCAGACAATGGAGCAAAAATCAGTTGATTGCATAACTTTTCAACGATTCTGATGGTCAATACAAACCTATAAGGCTACAGAAATGTGACATGTTTGCTTACGGTTCAAAACACCAATGAAATGATCTTGAAACACATGCTTCTTCTTATTGAACAAATCAGTGACACATTTAAGCTGTTTGTTTAACTCATCCACATCAGGACAATCTGTCTCTTCTTGGAGTAACGTCACGTGGTGTTCTTGCTGCAGAATCTTCTGGTGTATCTCCTACGGTTCAAAACAGGACAACTATTCAAAACAAAATGCTGAAATACAAGCAGAAGTTCACTGTACAGAGCTGCTTTGGTACAAACTAGAGTTTTGCAAAAAGATTTAGTCCTGCCCTCATGTCAAAATCATTTCTTAAAAGTTTATTGACATTAACCAGGCAATCAATAGGTAGATATAAGCACTAAACTCTTGTTGAGCTGTGTGTATACATCTGTATGCATACAAAATCACATATACACTCATTTATGCACATTTTGGCATCACATAGAAGAGACATGTGAAGTGCACAATAATATAGCATGTTCCAGAGCATATAATACTTCGAAGCTGTAATACCTTATCTGCCATAGGCACTATTCCACCCCTAAACACCCTACTCTGTACGTTATAGGATCATAGGATTGTCAGAGTTGGAAGGGACCTCAAAGATCATCCAGTTCCAGCCCCCCTGCCTGGCAGGGACACCATCCACCTAGATCAGGTTACCCAGGGCCCTATCCAGCCTTGTTTTAAAAGCTTCCAGGGATGAGGCTTCCACAACCTCTCTGGGAAACCTGTTCCACTGCCTAACCATCCTCATAGTGAAGAACTTCTTCCTAATATCCAGATGTCAACTCCCTGTGGCTCATAAGATAATTTAGAGGGAGCTGGGAGAGTTAACATGAAGCTGTATCTTTCTCCAAAGGCCTGTGGTTTCGCTGTGACAAACACTACTTGTCTGACACCCGGAATGGGCATAAACCACTCACTGCTCAGCAGGAGGTTTAAGTCTTGCTAGCCTGTAATCTCCAAGAAGGAAGCAGCTCTTTCTTCACCTCTATCCCTGGTGCAGAGGATGGAAAGTTGGGTGAAACTGCCTACTGGGAGCTCCACTTGCAGGCAGGCAGAAAGACAACCTCTGTATGTGACCCAGTCTTGGAAAAGATACAACCCAGTACCTACACTACTGCTTCAACATATCTTAAGTAGTACACTGTTGTTGTGATGACCACCAAGCATTTCCAATAGCTGCAAGGGTTAACTAACTATATCTGATCCTATCCAGTGAAAACAGGTTTTTCTTTCGTGTCTCTGGCAGCTTAAGGAAATGTTCAAGCCATGCTCTTCACTTGAGTTGTTCTAGCAGTTTACAACATATACAGGAGAAACACGAAGACTTGCCCAGGATAGAACTAACAAACACAAGTATAAAAGATGTGTAATTTGTGGCACACTACCTCCAATTTAGTAAAGATCTCTAAGGTATCAGAAGGAGATAAAGCTTTTAAAAGTGACTCAGTCATCCCAATCTGTGTCTTGGCTAGGTCAAGGTCTCCTTTTAGTTCTGCTGTATTCACGCTGAGTTCACTGGTCCCCCTCTTTGTTGTCAATAGCTTTTTTATTAGCTCCATTTTTTGCACCAGAGATGATCTGATGACCTTAAAATTGGAAATAGACATACATAAGAATTTACACTAGATTGATTTTCTTGAATATTACAGAACTCCATGACAGACATATAAAGCAATGTTAGTCCAGACATTTTCAATCAGTTTGTTGCAGTTTCCTTCCCTTCCACTCCACAAATTGAAAAATTATAGCACTGAAGCCCTGCTGTTCTGAGGAGGCATGATCTCTGTCCATCTTTATTATTGATGCATTTACTGGTGCTGCTTTACTAACAAATTTATTCACTAGTCTACTCCAGTGTCTGCTCTCAGCTGGATAAAGGCCATACATGTGCTTTGGCTATCATGAAAAAGAGAGTGCCAGCTCTCTCTGCTACAAACCTTCCTGCACTGACCCCACCCAGGCAAATTCCCCACACCGATCCGAAAAACAGGCAAGGACAGGGGAGAAATGAGGAGCTCTGGCTCAAGACTAGTCACTAAGGAGCAAGAGGTCCTCAACCTTATTCCTCAGGCTTCCACAGATTTGCATGAGACAGCAACAAAATGGGATCAAGGTCACATGCTGAAACATCATCCAAGGGGGGTCAGGGCATCTGGTGCTCCCGAGGAGCACAGTGTGCACAGTACGAGGTTGCCGAGTCCTTTCCTAAGCTCCTTAGATCCCTTCACCCAGTGAAACTCCTCTGAGTTCACTGCCTGCTGAGGATAAACACACAAATAGCCAAACTAGGTCAAGCTCAAGGTGCATCTGACAGACACTGGGAGTGGATGTTTAGGGGACTGGTATAGGATTTAGGGTAATGTGTTCTCAAACACTGGAGAAGGATTTGTTATTTGCTGTGTGAAGTTAACAGAAAAAGATGAACATTAGCTTGTGCTATCCCAAAGAAAAACATCACAGTAAACACCACTTTATGCAAACAGCCACATACTACCAAGTAATATTAAGCCATACCCAGGCACAGCTACAGTTGAAAACATAACTGCATGATGAGTTGCTGGGATCACAGAATCACAGAAGATCCCGAGTTGGAAAGGACCCACAAGGATCATCAAGTCCAACTCCTGTTTAGGCACAGGACAACCCCAAGGTCATACTATATACCTAAATGCATTTTCCAAGTGCTTCTTAAACCCCCTGAGAGTTGGTGCCATGACAGCCTCCCTGTGGAGCCTGTTCCAATGCACCACCACTCTCTGGGTAAAGAACCACTTCTTAACATTCAGCCTGAATTTTCCCCAGCACAGCTTCATGCCGTTACCCCAGGTCCTATTGCTGGTCACCAGAGAGAAAAGGTCAGCACCCACCCCTCCCTCTCTGGTGAGGAAGTTATACACTGCAATGACATCTCCCCTAAGTCTCCTTCAGGCTGAACAAGACCAAGTCATTTCAGCCTTTCCTCATAAGTCTTCCTCTCCACCTTTGTGGCCTCATCTGGAGGCTCTCCAAAAACTTCACGTCCCTCTTGTACTGTGGTGTCCAAACCTGCACACAATACTCCAGGTGAGGCCACACCAGAGCCGAGTAAAGTGGGACTAGCACCTCAGTCAATCAGCTAGCAATGGAGTGCTTGATGGACCCCAGAACCCTGTTGACCCTTTTGGCTGCTAGCGCACGCTGCTGACTCATATTCAACTTATCATCAATCAAAACTCCCAGATCCCTCTCTGCAGTGCTGCTTTCCAGCCTCTCATTCCCCAGTTGGTAAGCTGTTTTCAGGTTGCCCCTTCCCAAGTTCAGAACCTGGCACTTGCCCTCGTTAAACTTCATATGATTTGTGACCGCCCAGTCCTCGGGAACTCCAAGAGGAAGACAAGATCCATTGTGTCTTCTTCTTGCCCAATAGCTAAAAGCCAGATATGACTGATAGTGGCCTCTTTCAGCAGGCCTACAAAACAGCTGGCGCAGATCTAAGACCCTAAAAGGCACAGGACTGAGAGAGGCTTTTTGTGTTTAAAATGCCAGATTTGGCTCTAACAGCCTGAGAATGACAACAAATGAAATTTCACTGTCAATAGCCAACAAAATGTCTCCAATTCTCTTTGGGTAGATTTAAGATAAACCAAGAAATGATTGTGGCAAAGATGATACTAGAAGCAGAGTTGTAGTAATGCGTACTGGTGTATTAGATATAAAAGCTTCTTCGTACCTGTAGCTCCAGTGGAGGTTCATTACTATTCAGAAGTTCTTCTATCTCAGCCACTGTGTTGTCAAATTTCTGGAGTTTCTGCTCTTGAACTCGTAAGCATGCCTAAAGGTGGGGAAAAGCACGTTGGTAACTGTGTGTCCCTGGCAAATTAAATTTCCATGTTTCTATTAGAAAATTACATTACTAATATTCTGATTCTGTATTTTGGCATCTAGAGCTCCTATAACTGGCCCATCTCCTGGTTTTCATTTTAGCAATTTAGATGGGGGGGTTTTTTTATTAGTCAGAGCCAAAGCCATTGTTAGTGCAAATCCAGCAGAAACATAACAATCTTAATTATTTTACTTCTATATTAAACCAAGTAAGTTTGCAGGAACATAATGATATTCTCAGATGTTACAGACTAAAAGGCAAGAACTGGCATCCTGAGGATACACTTTGGTAGGGATGTGATAAAATACAATATATGAAATGGGTTATATCTAAAATAGTTCAGGACAAAGTATTCCTTTGCAATCTCTGTATAAGCAATCATCAAAACCCATCCACATGCTGCAGCCTTTAAAAAGAGTTCCCAATTGCATACCAGCTACAGGGGAAAGCAGAACTTCACTCACATTATTTACACTGAAATTATCTTTAAACATACAGTCAAATAATTCTTTACTGTGTTCTTTTGTGACAGACTTCTTGAAAGCACATGCACCAGCGCTGTGCTGGGCAGTCACAAAGGACCCTGGGTTTCAACCCTATGTCACATGAAACACATTGCATCAGTTGTTTTTGTTTTGTTCTGGTTTTTGTAATTAACATTAAGATAGAGATGTTTCAGAATCAAGAACAAAAGAAATAATAATAAATTGATAAATGAGCCTGATGCCCTCCACACTTTAAGACATTTTACAAAAATCCAACACACTGAGTTCAGTTTTCTCTCTTCCTCTTCTGCTTTATAACATCTTACTAGAACACAGTTTCTCTCTCCCTTGCCCTTTCCTCCCCTCTCTTTTGAGAATTATTCTCTCCCATGAGAGCAGCAGAGTAACCTTAGCACAGCCATCTCCAGCACAGCCCTTCCTAAGCACTAGCAGAGGAATGTCGGGTGCATGGTCACGTCGTGCCAGGCTTAAGCAGTTTCCAGGTAACAAAATGGCTCTTAAGATGCAGTTGCAAGCTGGTATATTTTTACTGGAGCCTTCAGAGACCTGAACTACTCCAGATAAATTCTAACAATACAATGGTAAACAACATAATAATGTGACAAAACATCCAAATTCTGCACAGCATGTAAATTGGTGTTTTACTGGGAAGATCTATATACAAAGAGCACCTGCAAATTTACTGCTCTGCAAATTAAAACAAACAAGTCATGCTAACAGTAGCAGGAACGCTGCAAATAAGCATAATAAACCCCAGTTCATTTGTAGCATGTAAACACTGAGGAAAAAAACTGCCTGCACATTTTCCAACAAGCAGATATGGGATATATTTATGCCTCAGCTGCACTCAAGCAGGGAATTATAGATACAGGCTGCAGCCACGACACAGGGCAGCTGGTTGATTATGGCCCTAAAGTCATAAATTAAAGTATTTTAACCCCATATGTAAGGCTCTTCAACGGCACAGAGCTAGTGCATGTGTTTTTACAGCCAACTCCACCCCAATATCAAGAGTTAATGCTATAATCTGTACAAAAGGGGCATGCACAGCCTAGGCTCTGCTAATGTCTGCTTGCCTGCAGCCCCTGGAGACCCTTAGCAGTCAGCCACTATTATGGCTGCATTAAATGACACTGGGGAGCACACTAGGACAAGGACTGCAGGAGCAAACAAGCCACCTCTGCAACCTCTTTTTGAACTGTGCGTTGCCCAGTCATTTCTGAGGCTCAAATTCTCCACTGATAGGGAAATTCTAACTAGAAAACTCATCACCAGCCTATATACATTCTTCTCCCTTTCTTCTCTAGGCACAAGAAATACGTGTAACACCGTACTTAGACTACAAGCTTTCCAGGCCTTCTCTTTGCTGAATGCTTGTACAGTGCAAAGGAATGAGGGGACTTTTGTAGTTTAAAGCATCATTCACAGTGTTGCAATGATTTAACAATAATTGGTACACACATATGCTATCTGTTTAGTGGTTTCCAGGACCCACATTCCCAATGCTTTATGCACTATCTTCGTTGAAATTATCCACGCAGCTATAATTGCAAATGTTAAAACTCCCTCTGCTTTTGCAGTGCTGGTATTTTTGTGTGGTGTGCACATTCATAGTCTGAAGTCCTTATCACCATATTATAAGTTAAGGGTAAAACATTTCCAATCAAATTACCTTCAACTGTGTACGGTCCTCGTCGGTCAGACATCGGTCTTCTGTGTTCTTAAGTTCTGCGTTCGCCCAAGCGTCGATTGTGCCAGATAAGCTAAGAAGTTTGTCCCACAAAGCCTGAGCTCTTCCCAAATTATCACAGTAGTTTTCAGTCTTTTCACTGATCTACCAGGAGATTTATATACAGGAAACACACACACATTTCAAAAATGTTCAGTTATATTCCAAAAGCAAATGCAGCATCATAGAATCTGTGCAAGATGAAATCCCCCAGGAAAACAACAACTGTGGCAAGGGAAAAATAAAATCTCGTGCCTTCACAGTGAACTGGTCACAGAGAAGATATTTAAATCCCTGCCACACATGTCACCAAACATACCAATCACAATAGCAGCTTGCCAGTTTTAAGACAGGTTTAGGAAGGAGTCTTCCTCATTAGTGTTTATCTACTCTCAGTAAATACCATCTAATCTCAGTATTGATGCCCTGCTTAGCTTGACAGTGGCAAACATTTCTCACCAAAAGCACCAGCACTGTAATTCTCCAGATTGTCTCCAAAGTCTAAATACAGAGAAGTTGTTATGGAAGCTTACAGACTCATGCAGGAAGCACAAATACTGACTTTCTGCATTTCCTGCAATTATTTACTGTCAGGGAGCACCCATGATATAAACTACCTGAGAGATCAGAAACATTACGCCAATGGACACCCTGTTTGTTCTGGTAAACACTTGGATTTCTCTCTTAAGACTCTTTGCCATATTGCACTTAATTTATTCCAAATATGACACACGTGTCAGAATCAATTACTATAATGCATAAGAGCTAAGACCACCCTAATAATTTACTTTTTACATACATCCAGCCATCTGTCCACAATAATGTTAGCCTCGTGCTCGAATGGAGGTTCCTCAAAGCTTCTCATTTTATTGAGCTGGAATTGAAGGTTTTTGCAGATCTGATTTATTTTGTCTACATCTTCAGAGTGATCATTAAATTCCTCTTTTGCCTCTTCAATCTAGGAAAAAAAAGACCAAATGGATTTTTACAGGCACTGTTGTTTATTCAGCAAAAGAGTTTTAACTGATATGCTCTTCTTTTGAAAGAAATAACAACATTACATAAAATAATCTATTTTATATATTATGATGAGACTAGGAATGTATTCTGTGCCATTATATCCCCGTCATACTGATGGGAACATTTCTCTCTTAGAAATCTGTATCATTGTTACTGGCTGCAAAAGACCTGAGTGGGAACTACAGATAATATATTTCTGACTAAGAGAGTCAAAACCACAGTTTGTTTTAAAAATCACAACTGCAAGATCCAAAGGGACTGTACACAGAAATAAACAATGCACAACAAAACAATCATCTGAGATACAACAACCACTCTGAAAAATACAACCCAGCCTTCTGACCCCCAGGGGTTCAACTACTTTAAAAAAAGCAGCTTAAATCCTACTTAAATGCAGCCATTGTCATATATGCCATCACCAGAAAATGAGATGCCTTTTTTTTTTTGCCTACTCTGTTTAAACACTAGACTGCTTCTTTGTGCTTAATGGGAATGTCTGTTTACAAACAACATGGAAGCTCGTTAGAAAAGAAACACTGACCTCTACTGTTAGGCAGTTTGATAGTAAAAGCTCTCTCGGAGAGAAGCATTACATCGTCTCATACAGATACTGTCAGCCACTGAGATAAGAGGAGGGATGGCAGAGTAGCACTCACAAACCAGAACAAGACAAAGAACCTTCTCTGTTATTATTTTATATGATTATAAATAACAAATCATCAGCACTGAAGGACGTGCCTGTACTGTGCTGCAGCTCTCGTGGATTACAATTCTGAGAAAGAGAGCAGCAAAGCTCCAGGTAAGGAGGAAGGGCTGTTACTAGAGCAAAGGGTCTCCACACAAGCAAGGGCCAGGTTATGCAGGCAATCTCCCCTGTAACAGGAGCCTGAGTGATACAGGGTGCCAGAGGTCTCACTGGTGAAACCAAGGAAAGACTCTGCCTCAGCTGAAGGGAGGGTGACACACACAGACACCGTCCCACTGCCTGAGGGAAGAAACCACTTACATGTGAAATGGGAAACCTGTAGAATGAAATGGCCACGATGGACTTACTGCTGCTCATTAATCCATTAGCCATGGACAATTATGTCCAGGAGTTGTATTTGTTTAGTCAAGAAGAATGTAGCTGGCTGTCAAATTTTGGTCTGAAGAAAGTAATAAACTAAACTAGGGCTTGTCCAGCAATAACTGCTCATTCCACTCTCATCAGCTAATGTAAACCGCTAACAAAGACAGGATGGAGCAAACATTGGTTACAGTGGCCAAGGCCCTTCTATAGAAGGTCTGTCTCCTAAGTAGGTTTGTAACATAGGTGGAGTGAGAGAAGAAAAACTGAGCTACAGCTTCTAAACACAACACAGTTTGGGTAGCAAAGTCAGTATGAGGGCAGATCCAGGTTGCAAATGTAACTACCTTCAAGGAAATACTGCATCACTGGTCTAGACAAAAAGCATTCTGGCCTCAAGAAGTCCACATCCCAAGGCAGCATCATGCTGGCAATCCCCAAACTCTCCAAGTGAAATAGCAATGGCATACAGCAAGGTATGTGTGTACAAGCTCTAGACTGAAGAAGGATAGATCTGTTACAGGCCAATCTCTGAGCAGATGTGCCACATTTGCACAGACTTAGAGCTCCTGTTCCTGATCCTTCTTGCTGAGGGCTAGCTGAAGTTTTTGGATACCAAAGTGAGAACAAAGTCTTAACATTTGCCCTAAAGGCTGAGTGTACAAGGGCAACCCCACACCTGCATCCTCCCAGGAAAGGCTTTTCTTCCCTTTTTAATAATTCTTGCTACTCACCTTTTTTATTAGTCTGCTCAAATTCTCCTTCCCCATGTAAGAAGTTTGCTGTGAAAGCACTATCTCCTGTTTCTGGATGATGCTGGTCAGACTGGTTTTGCAGCTTTGATACTGCTTCAGGAGCTCCAGAGCCCTTGCACACTGCTCCTGGCTATTAAAAAGAGATGCGTTATTTACGGCCCAAGCATAAAACAGCAGTCTCAATCTCTTGTCTGCTTCTTTTTCCTGTATTCAAACATGTGGTGACTTTGAATACTACCTTTGGAAGTGAGGAAAGACTGGATAAACTCTATCAGTCATGAGCCCCGCAGCAACGTGCGATAACTGCTGTGGTACCTGAACAGGTTTTGGAATCAGAAATGCCCTTTACCATCATATACCTCTAGCTCACATTTAACTGTCATGTGACCTGAGCAGTTCTCTTCCTAAGATACTCTTCACCTGAAAGGTGAGCTCAATTAGCAGTCAACTGAAATACAAATGTGCAGCAGATATCACAACAGCTGGGGTGGTAGACAGTTGGAAATAACAACCACCTCTGCCCGGCCTTCAGTGGGATATGAAAAGAGATCACTCCCACTTACACCTGTGTAAGCCATGAGGATTAACCAGGCAACTTTAAAAAGCATAAGGACAGATGCCCTGTGTGATCAATCATGACCTTTCCTAGTCCTCACTCTCACAGAGACTTATCAAACTAAGCTCCTTTAGTCTTTTCCTGAGAATGTTTTCTCAGCCATCCTCTTCCGTTGGTTTCAGTTTGACTTTTCTTTTTGAAGGTACTGGCATAAAGTTCACCACAAATGTAGAAGACACAACATTCTTAGCAGCAGCCAGGTTTTCCTTTTGCATACCAATTAAGTCCAACACATTGCTGCATCCCTGCTAAATGATGGGACTGCAATCTCTTAAAAATACATAAAATCCATGAGCTTTGGCTACAGAATTCTACATTTAATTCTTGGGTTTATGAGAATTTACAGCATCATAACAGTAACATTTAGTATTAGTATTTCATTTTCTTTAAAGTATGGTCTAAGGCTTTTTTGCCATTTCATTTTACAAGCAAACATCTTACTTGTACAATGCTACTTCAAAATGTAGATTTTCTCCTTACCATTCAGCAAGCAAGAGTTTTGTATCCTCCCATAACCTCTCAGTAACTCTGCACTGTTCATTTGCTTCCTCTGCTTTTTCCTCTTTGATCTGTGGGAGCTTATTAGCAAATTCTCTCAGAGATTTCATTTCAACAGCAGCACAATCCAATTCTTTTTCCAATTCCATTAATGACTTTACCCTTTATTAAAAAATAAAATGAAATACAGCCTTATATTAAAGTCTTTGATATTTTTTCCCTGAGTGTAATTAAGTTCTCGAGAAATTCATCCTGAGCTGCACATACTGATTGTACTAAATGACATCATTAAAAGTTTAACTTGATCTTCTGTTCATGTAATTTGACACAGTCCTTCATATGAGTTATGCTGACCTAAGTCTTTTGAGAAAATAATCCAAAATCCTAACAGCCAATAGGGTCTGTATGAACACAGTGAATTATTCTGTATTAAAAAGTAAGTGCACTCTGGCTATCTTAAAATATGGTCTAAGAAAGCAAGCTATGCCATAGTGTGGGATTCCACAAACTAAAAAATGGCCACAAGCTTATAAACTCCTCTCTCCTCCCTTTTCCCCCTCCACCTAAACAGTAGTGAATTGTTTATTCACCCTTTTCAAGGCTGCAGATAGCTCCTCTGAAACAGTACTGGAGACACACAAATCATGTTTGTGGCTTCCTCGGGGTGTGGTAAAATAACACAAGGTCTCTATACTGCAGAGTCTCTGATCAGATGCAGCAGTGGTCTACGAGAAGACTCATCTCTGACAGTTTTCTTACTGAAAACTAAGATCCTAACAATCAGCCACCTTCTGTTTTTTCCTTCATCAGTGCTGCTTCAAGCACACACATACATAGGAGTTCAAAAGAAAATTAAAAATGGAGAAAGCTTCCTTATTATATGCTATGATGGAAACAATAAAACATAGAATCATAGAATGGCTCAGGTTGGAAGGGACCTTAAAGATCATCTAGTTCCAGCCCCCCTGTCATGGGCAGGGACGCCACATGCACTAGACCAGGTCATCCAGGGCCACATCCAGCCTGGCCTTAAACACTGCCAGGGATGGGGCCTCCACAACCTCTCTGGGCAACCTTTTCCAGTGCCTCATCACCCTTTGGGTAAAGAACCCCCTTCTAATCTCCAGCCTGAATTTCCCCTTGCACGTGAACATGCAAGTTCACAGCTTCTTTCAATACTCCACAGATACTTCAAGACACATTCAGGTTTCAATGCACTACACAGAATCACAGAATATTAGGAGTTGGAAGGGACCTCGAAAGATCATCTAGTCCAACCTCCCTGCCACAGCAGGATTCCCTAGACCAGGACACACAGAAGCGCGTCCAGACAGGTTTTGAATACCTCCATAGAAGGAGACTCCACAACCTCTCTGGGCAGTCTGTGCCAGTGCTCTGGCACCTCAACTGGGAAAAAATTTCTACATGTATTCACACGGAATCTCCTATGCTTCAGCTTACAGCCATTACCTCTTGTCCTGTCACTGGGCTTCACTGAGAAGAGCCTGACCCCATCCTCCCGACACACGCCCTTCACATATTTAAAAGCATAGATGAGGTCACCCCTTAGCCTCCTTTTCTCCAAGCTACTGTGAAGGAACCAGAAGCCCTCTGAGATCACTGAAATTTGGAGTTAAAGGAGCTTATAAAAAGAGTTCACCTTTGTTGAACAGCTGGAATTGTCGGATCCTTCAAACCTATTTCACTAATTCTGTCACGTAGATCCTGAATATTTTTAAGGAGTTCACTGCTTTTTGTGGACAAAATCTTGTAGAAGTCTTTTTCTCCTGTAAGCATCTGTTCACTTGAGGGATAAATCGTGTTGAGCTCCTCAGATAAAGTCAGAACAAGGTTTTCACAGCAAGTCTTTCTCCCACATTCAGCATCTTCCAAACAGATATCAACTGTTTTCAAGCGTTCATCCAAACGTTTAGCCTCTTCTGCCATACAGGAAACCTCCTGTGCAGCCTCTCGCAATGCCTCTTCCTGTATGTCAGGTTGACCCAGGCCATCAGTGAGATGTTTGATGGTAGACTGTGTCTTCCTTAATGAGGCCATAAACCTTTCCAGATCTTTAAGGACTGTCTCACGGATCTGCATTTTATGGCTCATTTCTTCAAGCTGGTTTTGATAGTAAATCATAATTTGACTTGCAGCTTGCAGATCTAGTGGGTTAAATTCATCTCGTGCTGAACTATCTAGGTGTTCTAATTGTTTGCACACTTCAATCTGATTTAATATGGATCTCTGTAGCTCCTGAAATTGAGAGACCAACCAATAGTGTTAGCAAGTGAAAGAATGCAGGCATCCTGTATTCAAGTTGAACCTATCACCGAAAACCACATTATACTAGCAATAAAATAAGCATGCTAAACACAGTTGTTAAGAAAGGAAAACTATTTTTTTTCCTACTCTGGACTTCAGTGGAGGGAAGGAAAAAGAAGAAATATCAAATAAAATGGTATTCCACACACAAGGAATTTGGTCAGCAAAATAGACAGCCCATGTTTCTTTCTAGAAATCAGGACACAAAGGAGAGAAAGATGATGAGAGTCCTGGGACTGAAACCAGTAGGCTACTCCACCATTTTTTAAGGCTTTCATACTTTACTTTTGGAGAAGACTTCAAAGCACTTAAAAATCTCTTGGTGAAGTCTGCATGCTATCTGGTGATAGACCTCAGATAAACAGCAGCAGTGTGTCAGCATTGCAAAACCCCAAATGTGCAGAGAGATGGGAGAAAATTCAGGGTCCCTTCAGTCAAAAAGAGTCATTTCAGACAGAGACATGCTCTCTGCCCTACAGCTTGAAAGACCTAAACCCTACTTGACTCAAGAGTCAAGGGAAGACACATAGGAACTTTCAGTTCTGTGTAGATGTTCAGCTTGGAGTACATGTCAAAACCAAAACAACAACACCCTAATAGACAGACCAGAGCCTAGGCATAAGATAGAGATATCAGGCGAAGAGGTTACTGCATATGTGCAGAGCTTCCAAAACCATCCTGAGATATACCTCAGCAGATGCAACACAGGCATCTTAGCTTAGCTCACAAATTAACACCACATTATGTATATGACTCCACAAAGTGATATAAAGCCAGGTGGGAACCCTGTAAATCAGGATTATAGGAAAGCCCTAACCTAACATGAAATGTTCAGGACCATGTGTTTTACAGTAGAGCCTATTGAGGGTTCCTGGATGACTCTGCAGTAACAATGACATCTAAAGCAAAGGGATTAAAATGCTGTTACAAACTTTTGAAGGTTTGGGAAGTCTTGTGAGCAGCCCCAAACAGAATTCTGAGTGAAAATCTCATTATGTTCTCTGGTTCCTAGACATATTGAGAACTATTCTGGCTAGTGTGTGGTCTCTGCATGTTCCCTTACCTTTAGTTCCCTACAAGCAAGATCACTATTCATCAGCTTAAACTGTTGGATGTCCTTTTTCTTCAGCCTCTGATCTAATTCACATAGAAGAATGGACTCATTTTCTATTGGCAAAACAATTTCCAAAGCAGTCCTTAAGGAGTTTGTTCTACAAGAAAGGTCAAAAAAACATGAACTGGAAAAGCAAGTAAGAAAAGACATGTAACATTTTACAGCACAAAAAGCCACACAGATAATGTAATTGAGTGTCTAATCTTCCTCCTTCTGAGATCACAGGAGTTCTTCCACTGATTAATATGAAAAGCAGTGTGAATTCCAATGAATTGAACCAAAAGGTTGAAGGAAATAATGGCAAACTGGGGAATACTGCACAGTCATGTTACAAAGATTAGGCTCTGTGCTTCTTGGAGAGGTTCATACCATCTGCGATGTGTATATGAATCAAATGTAATTAAGAAAAGCTTAATTATATGCAGTGTTTTAGAAAAAGGGTTAAAAATGTGCAGGTATTTTCTGTAATGCACACTATTCCCTTCACAATACACACATCAGTTACCTGTTCCTTAGCTAAGATGACAAAGTGTTATTTTATACCTGGTACTTATAATATCCTGAAGCTTTTCCCATTCTTCTTTTAGTTTGCTTTTTGCCTCAGAGATAGTAGCCTGCTGCACTTCATCCACAAGATTTTCTAAGGTAGATGAGATGTTTTCCAATTGTGTCCAACCAGAATTGGTTTCACACTCTACCACCTAAAAGATATGGAGCATTAATACATTATATTATTAATACAATTAATACAATAGCATTATACAATATCATATTTCTCAAGGGACTGGACAGTTTATCAAATTACAGTTACAAGAGTCTCTGCTGAAAAAGAGAAAACATCATTTGAAAGTAAAAGTTGCCTACTGATTTCTTTTTCTTTAAGACATCACTTTTAGTTGCATGCAAATCTCCACCAACTTTTTATGATGAAAATTTCCATGTCAGATATATGCCTTGGCTACATTTTGTGAAAGGTTCAATAAATATGGTTCAGCCATTTTCACTACAAGAATGAATGGAAAATATCTCAACTTAGCTATGCTCAAAAGAACAAAAAACAAATGTAGAACTGAACCAAGCTCAGAGTTGCTAGATAAATTTTGTACTCCTTTCAAGCAACGACTTGAAAATTGCAGTAATAAATTCTCCAACATTAATTACATGCTTTTTATCATCCCCTTCAGGTTTTTACAAACCTAGTCAAGTTATAAGTCCTGGAACAGTTTCATTCTGCACATACACCACTGCCATTTCATGGTTCAACCCTTAATGACTCCTTCAGCCCTGACCATGGTCCACCACTTAGCACTCCTGATGACAAGAAGAGTTGCTTTCCATTGTTATTTTTTCCACTAGACCTATTCTAGCCTGCAGATCAGGAACTGAGAGCCTAGTTTCTTCTTTCAGCAGCATTTGCAAAACTCCCCTGTTAAGTAGGAGTGCAGTTTTGCTGATTGCTAAATTCTTGATTTCCCTTCTACACCTAATAAATTCAGTTGCAAGGATGCTGCTTTTCCCTTGGCAATGCACATAACAAAGAGGAGAGTGATCTACATGAGAGGATAACTATTTAGGTACTGAGCATATTTTTAAAAGATGAGTACTTACCTGTAGTTCATGCAGCTTATTCTGAAGGCATGAAGTGTCTTTTATTTCATCAGTAAAGCCAGATGCTACTTTATCTCTGCTGATTTGTAGAAGTACCTCCAGGTTACTTCTTTCTGTGTTATAACTAAAGAAAGAGAATATTACTTCTAATTTACCAGAACATGGCAGAGTATGAAACTTGCTGACCAACAGATTGCCATAGCAAATAAGCAGAGTCTATTGCAAATGCAGATTTTAACCTATGTCCCAATGAATGGGCATAAACAAGCAACGTATAAAAGAGCTGACAATACTTCACCTGGCTGATTTGCTAGTACCCCTGTCTGCCTGCATTCTCTACATTTGAGGACCTTCAACATAAAACTGTCATTTTTTTAAAAAATCAGCACTTTTTTTTAATAGTGCCATATTTTAAGTTACTAATGCAGTAGTTTTTTTCTGGCCCAAGAAAAGAGCAGAGAAAAAATGTTTATATCTCTAAGGGTTCTTGCTATAAAATCCTAATGTTTGAAGTATTTAGCTACTACAGTGCTTCCTTATGCATTACAGAGCAATATTCAGTAAACTGTAGTGGAACAAGAACAAAGTTAAAGCAAAAGAGCATCCTATGTTTGATACAGTGAATTAATTCATGAATGTCTAGCATAGTATAATCTCTTAATATACATGCATTTAAAATTACCTCTCTAATAAAGCTGGTATGGACAAATCACTGTCTTCCTCAAATTTCTTTGCAGAGCTTTCTCCATTGTGATGTTTCACATCCAGTTCCAAAACCCTATCTGCAGCAGGTCTTGAGTTCTAAATATAAATACAAAAGCAACAGTGACCTCTGCATCATACTGTGTCAACACACAGCGAAGAGTAACAGACATCTGTGAACTCCTGAAAGATGCTGAATAAGTATCATAATGAAAAACAAACAGAACCAAATGTAGCTTATTTACCTAATAAAATTACATCAGCAGCATACAAATACACAAAGCACATATATGTTGCATGGATAGGTTGTGGTGGCTGTTGCATGGTACAGGTTGTGGTGGCCCTTGCATGGTTGAGTGTGAGAGCATTCTCCACCCTTGCCTATCTGCAAAACGTTGAAGACAATATCAGTGTACACCTTTTGGAGGAAAGCTGGTGTTGTTTTAGTAACTCCTCTTTTTAGGGCAAATTTGGTACCAAAGAAGAGAAATCACTGTCCCTGAACTTCACACCTTTCTAGGGAATATGGAATCACAGAATCATAAAATCATTTAAGTTGGAAAAGACCTTTAAGATTATGGAGTCCAATTGTTAATCCAGCACACAGCCAATATATGGGATCCTATGAGATGGCCTGCAGTGAGGCTCTGTGCTGCTTCCAGGACATGGCTGCTTAGGCTTTACTGTGCAAGATGGGGCAGCAGAGATTTGGGGCCATTCCATTTTTGATACCTCACTAAGGACCCCTTTAAGAGATCCAGAGTTTGAGATTGGACACCTTCTTTACCACTGGGAAAAGGGAGATTCACTATTTATTGAAATTTCTGGTCCAAGAAATTAATTATTAATCAGGAAAAAAAAAATGGCTGCAGTTCAGAACTTGATGAGTTCTGATGGGCTAATGGAGTAACTTCACTTAAGACAGGTCA
Source organism: Galbula dea (assembly GCA_013399015.1). Lineage (NCBI taxonomy): Eukaryota > Metazoa > Chordata > Aves > Piciformes > Galbulidae > Galbula > Galbula dea. Next base: position 141,124 of record VWZX01008285.1, read on the forward strand.
CTGAATAAACTGCCAGACCAATTTACATTTCTTCATTCAAGCTGTCTGCCAAGTCAATATATGCTAACAGTGCTAAATCAAAAAGCTGAGAAAACAGCTACCAAAACCAAAAAATTCTGCTCTTTTTCTCACTGTAGTTCCTCAGCCTTTTAGATACTAAATGGCACTAAGAAATATTCCAATTCAGCTGGCTCAGAAGACTAACTCACCTCGTATCTTGAAACACATTCTTCAGGACTTAATTTTTGACTGCCAAGTTGCATAGCCTTTGAAACAGAAGCCTCAAATTCTTTCTGGGATTCTTCAAACTTGAGCAAAGCCTCCTTCTCTGAGGGTTTATTCTCAGATTTGGACAAGATGTTGTTCATGTCACCCATGACAGCCTTGGAAGAAAGAGACTCTTTTCAGAACATGCCTCTGTGTCAGTAATTACATAAAGCTATTGCTTCATAACATCACCCAAGCTGTTCGAGCTTTTCTCCTAGCAAGAGACTGGGAGACTGATTCAAACAGTATAAAACCTTTTCTATTTTATGTGACTGATAAGGTGTCCTGGTTTGGGTTAGAACAGAACTAATTCTGTTCAGTGATTTTACTTTTTAGTTGAAACTCCTCTAAGAAACTGCACTTTCTAAAACTAGCAGCATGTCTTCACAGACACTGCCAGCCTCTAGCAGTGATAAGGCCTAATGTTTAGATTTACTGCCAGGGATCGGTATGCAGAGCAAGGTCACTGCTAAATCTTGTGTCTCGTGTTGGGAGGTGCAGGGTAAAGGCTGTGCCTTCAGGGAGGAGCAGACAGGACAGGTGACCCCAAACTGACCAACTAAAAGTATTCCAACCCATACACATCATATTCAATATATAAACTGGGGGTCAGCTCCCCCTTGGAAGATTCAAGATTCCTGATTTCCAGATTGCCAGGTTGGTTCTCCTGTGCTTTGGTGATCCCTAAGTTCCTGCATCCAGTCCCAGGATCCAGCCCCTGAGCCTGATTCATCTGCTGCTGAGGCCTACTGCCGCAGTATCAGTGGTGACGTAGTTACCATCAAGGGGAGTTTGGGTTTGGTATTGAGTTCTGTACATATTTGTATGTATTTCATTTAACATTATTATTTAGCAGTTTTAGTTTTATTTTCCAATCCACAAGTCTCTCTGTCTTTTAGTCCCCTTCCCTTCCCACTGGGGGTGAGGGGGTAACAGGGAGCATCTGTCATTGGGCTGGTGGTCAGCCCAGCCTCGACCTTTGACATAAGGAGTCTTCCTAATCACATGATGCTAAAATTAGAGATGTCTGTGTGCATAAAATACAATAACAATAAAAAAGGAGTACCTCTATTTTGTCTCTGACTTCTTTAATTTGTGCCTGCAGCCCAGTCACGCGAGAATGCTGTTGGGACGACTGATGTGAAACACTTTGTGTCAGGGACTGCAATATCTCTTCTGCTGCCACAACTTGTTCTTGACACAAAGTTCCCCTTGCAGCCAAGCTCTGGTTGAAGGACAAAACATTAGAAGCCTCTACAGTATTTCTTTCTTTTTGTTTAAAGGAACTGAATTAAAAAGTCAGCATTGATCATGGACAGTCAACATCTGGTCAAGGAAAAATTTTATATTCCAGTTACGGTCAGTGTATTGTATTCTAAAATCTCTGTATATAGAGAAGGAAATCTGCTGCCATCCACAGGGTATTCTGCTTGCTGAAACAGTCTTTCTGTCAATGTGCTACCTCCCATGTATTTTTCTCAGAGCCAATTAGAAGTATATGTTAAACATCCTCTCCCATCCAGACAGCTTTCCAAAGGAATGTATAAACCACACATTTGGATACGCACTGTCTGATCATGAAGTCATCCAAAAGTAAGCACATATCAGGGCTCAGATTTTCTTGTGGTATTTAGTACTGAAAGACAGGAAGCAGTTGGGTATTTTGCATGCAAAAATTGTGTGCCATATTTGAATATTTATCATGAAATGTCGAAAGCTGTTTTGATGAATATTTAACATGTTTTCCTCTTTGAAGTTGTCAATTAGCATTCTTCTAATGATCATCAGTACTTTATTCTGGATCTTGACCTATTGTACCACAATAACAATAATAAGCAACCTGATTTCTTCTGTTCACAGACTTGGAAATACAATACCAGTGGCATTTTTGGAGGCTGTATTTCAGAGTCTTTTCTTACTTCATTGTTTTTAACACAGTAGTGTCAGACTGCAAAACAACACTTGTTTTACAAACATAGGCCCACAATTACAAAAGAATCAATTCATTTCATAGGCTCACACTCCCAACTCTGTTAACTAAACACAGTGCAAGAGGCACAAACCAAAAGTAAACTAACACTCATTCTGCTTCACAGTTGTTATAGGTGAATTTAATGTACCAAAGAAGATCTCTTTTGAACATACCACTCAGAAACAAGAGCTCCAATGAAACCTTCTAGTAGAAAGGTGGTCACCTTCCTACTGTTAGTTACTTTGGCTCTGTTGCATAAATCACAAAAAGCCACATAAGACAAGTGCTTTAGCTTCTTCAGTGCAAAGCTTGGCATCTTTGTTTAGTTTGACCTTCAATGGCAAAAAAAAAAATCAGAGATTGTACTGAAGCTTCTGAGCTATATAAACACATTTCCACCTGCTGTCTCCTGGGGGGGAGAGGGGTGTGTGCTTGTAAACAGTAATCCCTTACAGACAAATGTGTGAAAAAATACTGACCAGTGAAGTCACAAGGAATCATCAGTGTTCATTGTGGATGTTTAGAGCAACTGCCTATACACTCAGATGTACAAATTACCCAACATGCTGCTGAAAATACTTGAAGTATTCCAGTTTTACAACAGGTAAGCTGTACAAAACCATCTCCCTGCACTGGAGAGCAGATGATAAGACATGCCTAACATGGGGAAATTCTCAACTCTGCACCTTGCAAAGTTTTAGTTTGCAGCAAGTGCTATGCTGGACAGGGAATCATCACTATCACCCCAGAGCAAGCTGCTGACCAGCAGCATCAACAGACACTTGCTTGTCATCTGAACACACTGACCATGGAAGGTTCATTTATAGCTCATGTGGGAGCAATCCTGGTAAATAACATCAAAACGCTAGCATCAGCTTGACGTTCTACCTGTGTTACAGCACAAAATCCACATTCATCTCTGTTTCAGTGATGGCAGCTCTTTTTATCCCAGCCACAAATCCATGCTGAAAAATGAGAACCTGTTGAACAAATATTTTATGCAATGTATTTCCATTTTCACCTGCAAATGTTTCTCCGTCTCAGGTTCCACAGGGCCTACATGACTGATCTTGCTAAGCAGTTGTCCAGCCTCTGCTGCCCAGCTGTCCACCCCTCCAAGGAGCTCTTCTATTTTCTCCAGGCTCCCTGGAGGCTCCCTGGTCTTTTCAGCAGCATCTCTGCTCTCTTCACCAAGCTATAAACAAAGAGCAGGGTAAGATGTTCATTCCTGGCATCAGTTCACGGGTCTCTCCACTACCCTCCTGCAACACATAGTCATCACTTAGGTTACTTTCCAGCTTTTGCACCCAACAGGAATCAAAGGAAAAATAAATGCCAAACACATTAGTAAATAAATCATATAAGTTTCATAAACTAGTAAATAAACCATGAAGAAGATCCAGTTCTTCAAACCTGAGAGCAGGTGAGACAGCACAACCTGTGCCTAGATGGCCCACTTCTCCCCTACAAGCAAGCAGCCAAAGCCAAACTACCATGAAGAATAATTCCTGGGCTGCAGCATCCCCCAGGTTATGCCAGGGAATTGTCCAAGAGAACAATAGCTGGTGTTACAGAATCACAGAATCATTACGGTTGGAAAGGACCTTCAAGATCAGCTAGTCCAACCGATAGCCCTACACTACTCTTATCCCTAAATCACCCCCTGAAGAAACACATCCATTCTCTTAAAAACCTCCAGGGACGCTGACTCCACCACCTCCCTGGGCAGCCTATTCCAATACCTAACCACTCTTTCAGTAAAGAAATTCTTCCTAACATCTAATCTAAACTTACCCTGGCACAACTTAAGCCCATTCCCTCTAGTCCTGTCACTAGTCACAAGGGAGAAGAGG
>VWZX01008285.1:145440-206271 GCA_013399015.1 Galbula dea
TCATCAATAAAGATGTTGAACAGGAGAGGCCCCAGCACTGACCCCTGAGGGACACCGCTCATGACCGGCCGCCAACCAGACTTGACTCCATTGAGCACAACCCTCTGGACTCGGCCATCCAGCCAATTCTTTATCCAGCCAAGCGTGTGCTCATCCAAGCCACGAGCAGCCAGCTTCTCTTGGTGTTGGTCAAACGCAGACTAGGGAGTATGTTAACAGTTTAACAGTACTGACAGTCACAGGCCAGAGCTCAAGCATTTGTCCATCTCTTTTTTTTACAAAAAATAAGTATGACATCTATTATAGCCATAATGCCCAAAGCAATGTCAGAAAATATGACTCATTCAGAGGAGTTAAGGACATCAATAAGCCCTTGTAAGGGTGCGAAGAGGCCTCTTCATCTCCGCTCTCTGTATGTATTTCCTAAAAGTATCCCTCCCTATGGGTTTTTCTAGGAAACTCTGGATTTCCCTCACCCTTGGTAGCATATTTCCTTTGATCTTCTTGCATTCCCACTAAACTCATCTCCTACAAAGATCCTGTAAGTTTTTGTCACCATTTATCATCACAGCAGTATCTTTAATAAATATCAATGAAAGGCTCAGCATGGAAAATTAAAAGCTCTGGGCAGAAGGAAAATGTTCTTGTGAAAGCACTCTAGGAAAAGTGATTTTTAAAACATTAAGCAGGTTGCATAGGAATTTACAGCAGCCTAAAAACCTCTCAAGTGAGCTGTTGTAAAGTTGCACAACTCTAGAAATATTAGTGTAGCAATAATTACTTTCCACTAGCTAAGGTAGAGATAAAATTTAGCAAAGGCTCACAAGCTCTTAACAAATTAATTATGCCCATCTCTAAAACTGAGTAAAGTTTTATTCTGCAATAAGATTTTCTTTTATAAGTGGTTTTAAAATTTCCATTTAAAAAACTGAGCATTTTTCATTGTGTCACAAAGAACATTTAATTTAGTAACTTAGCCACAAAGACTTAAAAACAGGATACCTCTGTATATTCTCTGTTCCTCCTGTTTTACAACTGGCAATTCTGAGTTGAGTGAAAGATTTAGTGATCTCCAATTAACAAGTCTGCAAAATGTGACTTTGAAGGTTACATGGCAAAAGAGTCATAAGAAACTATTCACTTACAAAGCGTGTCCTCTTGATGAACTTAGCCCATCTCCTGTTCAGCTTCTTCAGCTCTTTGGCAATATCTGACCCAACTTGCTCTTTGCTGACTTCAATGAGATAGTTTCCAGCTTCATTCAGGGAACCATGAGCTGAATTGCACTTTGCCAGGATCTTAGCAGGGATCTAGACAGAGGCATTGAAATCACTTAAAGCAGAACCCTGCCAAAACTTTATTTCCAAAAATGAGGAACAGAGAAGCAACAACCACCACCACAGTTATGTATAATGCTTTGCCTCCAGGAGGCTTCCAAGTATCTCTGTCTGTCATTACAAAGAGAAATCCAACCACATACCTCTTTCTGATGCTCATTTTGTTTTCCTTCCAGCCATGACTTTAGGAAGTTGATGTTTTTTGTATAATTACTCCAGGAAGACAGGACTCTCTGTAGGGTGGTATTTACATTGGAAATATAGTCTCTGCACATAGAAATCTTTGACTCCACTGTTCTAAAAAGTTTGCTAATTTCTTGAGGATCTCCAGCTAGGACATCAAATAGGGAATATCATTATACATTTGGAAACAGAGACATTAATCCTATAGAAGCACTAGTTTACACAAAGTGTAGGTGGGAATTAAAACTGGTGAGAGCACATCAATTCAAAATAGAGGTCTTATCATATCAGTTTATGTGCACAAACTTACCTAAGTCAGGATGGCTAATGTTTTTGTTTTTCAAATCTTCACAGATGTGAGTAGCAGTTTCGAGTTGTGTTTCAAGTCTCTTTTCTTCCATGAAATTCTGCCCAAAGTGAAAAGTAATTGGCATGTGGGTAACACTAACCTGTGCAAAACTAGGGAGGAAATGCAGCTGGGGATACACTTTTTTCAACAGGAGACTATAACCTGCAAGTTAAATGTACATTTAGCAAAGGCCCATCCAGCAACTCATCTGCACACTTTAGTCTGAAATAGAACTGTCTAATGCTTGTGCAGAAAGTAACTTAAATGGGAATATTAACTCCTGAAGGCATTGCCTGAGCCACAGTACTTCATGAATCAGGACTGTGTATCTCAAAAAGTTCAGGCCCAAGGGCAATAGTGACAAATAACATCTGAAATAAGTCAGGCAGAACTAAGTCGTGCAAGTCAAAAAAGTGATGAAAGTGAAAGGTGGGTTTCTCTGCATGCACAGAAGTATCCATGTGCCTTGTTCCTGCCACAGATGAAGATCCAAGCTGAGGATAGGAAGGGTGAGAGGAAGAAATGGGAGCAGAGGCAGAGATGTGCTTTGAACATTCACACAGGAAAAGAGAGGGTTGATCACCAGCTCCTTTCTGAGCTGCATGTCACCCCAGAGCTCCCCACTCCGACAAACGTCCTATCTAGTAGGCTGCAAAACAACCTCTCCTGTGGACAAGAAAAACCTGGGCCACCACTCAGCCAGGACTGCACATCATGGGACTAGAGAGAGAGACAGCAACATGCCTTAAACTCCTAGGGAAAGCTCTATGGTCTGTCAGCTTGAGAAGGACCATGAACCACAACTCTAGAAATAACATGATAAGTGTTTATGAAACCAACTAAATGAATAAACTCAGCAAAGATTAACTCTGTACTCCCTTCTCACTTCAAGGTATGGTTAATACTGCTCAGGAAAACTGGCATTTTAAACCTCTTGTTGCCCACTTCCACAGTTCTGATGCTTGTAAAATTCCCACTTACCTAACTAAGGATTTGCCAGTCTGAAAGGATTAAAAGAAACTCCACTTCAGAAACTCCACTAACAATTCAGGAGAAGTCCCACTAACTGGAGATGGGGCAAAATTGATGGCATCAACATTTTCATCTCTCCATCTCTACTATTGATTCATCTTTGGCAGTATTTGGGATAGGGTAATTCACCCCCTCCCACAGGCCTACACCTGGCATCATTTTAATAACTTGAGCCCAGAAGCTGTGCTAAGCATAAAATATAACAAGACAATTCATATTCACCACAAAGTGTAAGGAGGTAAGGAAGCTGGAAAAGGAAGAGAGAACAGCAAAAGGCAGTTATAGCCAGCACTGAGTGTAGTGGTTGTTTTTGAAGATACTGATTATGGAACTACCCTAGAGAGGTTTGAGTCAGGGAAGGGCTTCTACTGCTGACCCTGTAGAAGTCTAGAAAGAAATAAATCTTCCCAATAAAGAAAAAAAAAAAGGGCAGAGAGAAAACTTCAAACATTTACAGGTCTGTTTCTCCCAACTGGAGAAAGAACTCTCCTTCAGAGGAAAATGGGAAGACATGGAGAAAGCTTCTCTGGAAATCTACCTGTCCATTGCATAAACCCCAGATTTCACAAGCTTACCATGCCTGTACCAATTATTGTAGCATCTACAGATGAGAACAGACACAAACTTAAATCAGAGAGAGGTGGAGAAGAAGAATTATTGTCAAGGTGGGACACATGTATTTTGAACTCACATTCCAATTTGCCAGCAGTGTTTCCACAGATTCTTTTGTCCCATATTTCATATCCCGGATATTTAGCTTTAACATCACCTCATTGGCAATAGCTGAGCACAGTCCATAGTGGTATTCAAGAAAGGTATTGGTGTTTGTGAAATGGATATTATTGAATCTGCAAACAGTGAAATATTCAAAATTATTGGCTATGGAAGGCATTAATGTCCAAGTTTTTTAGCCTAAAACCTCATAATTACATATATGTAAACGTTGTTTTTTATGACAGGAGTAGAATTTTAAGCTAACAACAGCCCATCTTTTTGAGTAGCAACAATTTCAAGCCAATATTGACTCAATTTATGAAAAACCTTAAATGCCTGGGGGCATTTGTCATCTGTATGTCAAAGGGTCTCATGTTACAGATGCAATTCATTGGTCACTTCTGAAAATATCCTCCAACAGATACCTGGAGTTGCACAACCTGTAGCTCTTGGTGACTTAACTGATGAAAATGAAAAATTAGAGAATTCACACCCCCAGAGAAATTTTTACATTCAAAATATTCATGCTTCCTACCCCTTGTGGGTGCTTCCTCTCCACATTAGCAAAGGATGTCTGAAAAGTTCCTGTTAACTTTCTACTTGTAATTAGACATTCATTGGACCAATGAGTGAACCTGCCTGCTCTGCATGACAGTCAGTTTGTGCTTAGGTGGAAAATGCTTTTTTTCTGCAAGGCATGGATAAATTATATGCTTTGTTCAGAAGAGCAGAGCAAGTCAGTAGCAGAGCTAGAATACAACACAGCCAAAGTAAAGGGAATTTGAGGACCACAACCTTCTTTTCATTTCCTCTAACTTTTCAGGTAAGACTAGTGGCATGTTCTTCTCATCTTCATTCTTAAATGATTGAAGGGTGTCCAAATGAGAATCAAAACAATCCATCAAGCCCTGGGGAGAAAAAGACAGAGGAAGCTATTCACTTTAATTCTAGAGTATTTCATCTGTGAATCTGCAAGTCACCTGCCACTAGGGTGAGAGTTGTTAAGAACTAGTCAGCACAAGACTCAATGATCCTTGTGGATCCCTTCCAACTCAGGGTATCCTGTGAAGATAATCTTATAGTGTCTTTATTCATTAAAGTGCAATTGAAGTATTTATCACCTTCTAAAGTGCATATTTAGTGCAGTACTACTTGATTTCTTATTGCTGTGCATAAGGAATGTGGATTTATACTACCCATGCTCTCGGTTTTTACTGCATTTTCACTAACATCTGTAAGACAAAGAAGTGCCAGTTGTAACAGTTTCAGGATATTAAGTGTGTTTGCTGTGTGTTAGCAAAGACTGACAGCAAAACATGTTGAATAAACCTGTTATGTCACACTTGCTTTATGTTTCATTTGACTGATAATAAATTTCCATTTAACACTGTATTGACAGCATATCCCATTAACCCTCTGACAGCCTATATCACATGATTGGGGAATATTTTACCAAATTCCTCATGTAAAAATGAGACATAAAATGCACTGCAAAGACTATAAGCATATTCATAAGTGGCATATGAAGACATAGTCTAAAATTTCATTTCTAAGTAACAAAACTTGCCACAAAGCATGTTAATGGAAATGGCTAAATCCTGGGGAAGCCCTCAACCCTGAAAACAGTGCACAGATTTTAAACACTTGATTTTGTAACCTTAATACTCTCCCAGTCAGACAGTTATCAGCATTGGTGGGTAATTTCACAGATCTTAAGAGAAAGTAAAATTTCTAATATAAGGCACCACCTTGGCAACAAGATGCCTATGTGAGACACAGTAAAAGGACTGACTAGAGGAAGAAGGGGGAAAAAATTTCAGCAGAATGTCTTCCCATAAAGAAGACCTCTTCAAAGTCTTCAAACTCAAAAGGACTATTATCACTGTAAAGACTTTAAGATGAGAACAATTAACTGGCATGGTACTGAGGCATCAAAATACTTCCCACTGCTTTAAATGGAATGAGAGGACAGGCAATTCAGCAACTACTTAACTTGGAATGCAGAAACTTCATGAACTCACTGGAATATAACCCTGACAAGTGCTTTTCTGAATAGGTATGCATTAAACATAGATTTAAAGATAAAGATGCAATTACACTGTGTTGTTACCTAACAAACAAAGAAGTTGCAGGAACCACATAAAAAGCATATCATCATTTACTCATTCAGACAGTACTCAAATTTAATCTCACCCCAGTGAAGTCAGAAACATTCCTCCTAGACCCATGCAGTTCTTTAATTAAACTCATAATTGTTCAAAGGTATTTTCAGAAGAGCTTTTCATCTTCAGAAGATAAACATACCCACACCACTTCCCAAAATGTCAAATAGCAATTCCACAACAAGAGCATTGCTGGGTCAGCCTGAAGCAGAATGTGCCTTTTTTGATCAGCATACCTTAAATATTACAATTACTTCTCTGAAGGCAAGCATTGCTTTGAATGGGTCTTGCAAATCAGGCAAATCTTTTGCCTGCAAACGTTCTACCTCCTGAAGCCAAGCCTCAATGCTATCCAGAGGGGAGGGCAACATCTGGTCCAGCTTCGCTTTCCATCCGTTTATCTTCAAAAGGAAAAGGTAATTAAATTTCTCACTGTTCTTTTCTTCCCCATCCCAAAGATACTGATACAAGCTCCATAAACTCATGTGCTAGACATCCCAGAAAAAAACCCACCACCTATCACCATCCACAAAAGGAGTTCCCAGTGAAGTCAGCTGCAAATCAGCTCTGTTTACCTGACGCCCAGGGCCGTTCCTCAGCCTGCAATCTCCGTAACATTACGGAGAATTTGGCAGCTACTGTCCTTGGCTGGTGACCATCTCAAGGCCCAGCAATAGGGAAATTTACAGTAAAGTAGTTGCAAAATAGGGGGTGGGGAAACAGAGATACTCTGGACAGCTTTCTGTACAGGGCTGACAGGGGAACATCTCTTCCTTAAGAGCAATTAACAGCAAGGCCCTATACATTCCCACTTGTACATTCTATCCGTGCCATGGGAAGCAATATATTAACATACCTTTCCCAGCTGCATCATTATCTGAAACATAATTATGTCCCAAAAGAACCTTTTAAGCACAAATAGGCCAAAAACTTCGATTAGAAAAGTGCTACAAGATAACCAGATGCAGGCCATTTCTTCCAGATGACTCTCAGTCCTGAAGCTCAGGAAGCAGAAGGGTAATACACACTAACCTTCTGCCTCCTCTTGGGCACTGTATACCACTCAGTTTGTCTGGTCTTCAGGTTCAGGGTCAATACCTCTTTTATTAATCCAAATAAATTATCACCTCCCCACTTTTTCCTGTGCTAGTTGAGAGGGTAAACTTAGGCTTGCTCATCGAACACACTCACACCAGGAATGAGGTGAGCTAGAAATGCTTCTGACCTGAGAGATCAGTTTATCCCACTCTTCTCTCATCTGCTGCTGGCCTTCACACAGCTCAGTTTTGCTTCTTTTTGATGACAACACGGGCAGAAAGGGGTTTTTTTCTTGGTTAAATGCTTCCATAAATGACATCATTTCCTAGGGAAAAATAGGAAGAGTAATTCATAGATGACTTGAGATGGAAGCTCATGGAGCCAAGTACTGCCTTTGAACACATTGGTATGACTTCAGTTAAGTGTGTGATGCTTGGGAAGTCAAGACAGCAAGAAAGAGGTACACTTGTCTCCAAGGCAGTATTTGGGCCTGAAATTATAGGTGCCATTTACTAGAAAAATATGTATATAATACAATGTCAGTGCAGTCAGGACACGGTTCTCCCCTCCCACCAAGAAAGAGGGGAAATTCCTTCCCTCAGAGGGCCCCATGGGCCATTCTATTACAAACTCTGGCTACAATACAAGCCAAAGGAAATCTTACTTCAGTACAGTCTATAGCCAACTTCTACTCAACAACATCAGCTGGGTAAAACCTACTGTTATTATTAACACAGAAATGGCAAAGGTAACACTGTAAAGGGCTTATGTGCTTGAATCTTGTCCAAGTCTTCAACTATGTCAATTAATTAAGACACACTACTTTACTCTCTCAAAAAAACCCAAAACAAACCAAACAAACTTGGCTCTGCCCAGAAACCAAGCCACCTATAACTTTTTCCTGATGGAAAGAATGTTATCCCACTCTTCCTTCAATCATATGAAGGCATTTACCAAATTCATTGTCAAAATTCCAACTCTTGTTTAAAAAGTTTTTTTAACACTTCATTTTAGGTGAGGAAGATGAAAAATATTCTCAGAGACAGAGCTTCCTTTTGCAGAAGCAACCAAATGTGACAGAACTTACTTTGTACTTCTGGTAATGTGTTTCATTCTCTGTGTCGATCAGCAACTTTGCTAACTTCTTCTCCTGTGCAGCCAACCAGCTCATGGCCTCTGTCACTTTTTTCTGGTGATTAGAGCAGAAAACATCATTTTTCCATTTTGCAAGCCTTGTTTTTAACTTACATTGTGCCATTGAAACAACACACCTATTGTGCATGTGACAAACACTTTGAAATATTTGATATTTAATATATGATACTGAAAACCAAATAATTCCTGAGGACTCTAATGAATTTTGAGTCAGGCATTATTATAGAAAAAGGTTAAAGTTTTGAACTTGGCACCTGGATATAGGAAGGCATCTTAGAAGAAAAGCTGCCTTGCAGTCCTACTGAAAGGAGATTGTCAGTATGGAGATATCTGAATAACTAATTAATACATAAACTTTCGTAGGAGGCTATGAAGAATAGAAAACTTGGTTTTCCAACCAATGTGATCTGTGAGTGAATTCTGTCCACTCTACATGAGCTATTAAATTTAAAAGTGTTTTTTCTGCCCATTTGCAAATCTGTCTGCCTTTACCTCAGTATATGCATATAGTGCTCAGAGCACACATGAAGACAACCACGATTGAAAATGTCCTCTTTAACAGTTGAATGAAAAAAACCAACCAAACAAAAGCAAGAAAACCTCCAAATCCACCTGCATCATCAAAAATACATCACACTGAGCCTTGGCTACCACACAGGAACATCAGAAGGTTCAAGTCAATTCAGGCCTGTCAGTAGCTGAATCAGAGGATCTACCATCTACTTGTTACTAAGTCGGGTTACAAACTGGACAAAGAAAGTATATTCATGGCATCATGCACATTCATTTAAAAATGCCTCACATGACATACCTGGATGTCATCTTCAGACTCATGTAAATTCCTGGAGTACTGCAAAAACTGAGCCACATAAGTCATGATTGATTTTTCATCTGGATTCATAACGTCAACATCTGAAAGAGTAAATACACCATTTACATCATTATGAAGCCTTCTAGGCCTGATCACATAATTACAGGCTATAATGCAGATATTAAAACATATTACCATAAACATGTTTATTTTACAGCAGCTCAGTGAACATACCATTGACAGAAATGAATATGTAATGAACATTTTTTTCCTGGGGAATATTTTACTATAACACAATCAACTAACGAAGAAGTTTCTCCCCTGAATGAGAAAGCTTCATATCCTTCCTTCTCCCTGTTATTCCTGCATTTGCTTCCAATTCAAAAATCCTGTAAGTCTTAAGTACAGTCAGTGTTACAAAATAAAGAACCACAGGTTTGAGCATTACAGTAAAGATCAGTGATCCATTTCAGACTCCAGTACATTCTTACTTTTTCCTGTATTACAAGTCAACACACATAGGATTACATTTATCTCACTCCTGATAACAAAGATTGCTAAAAAGCAGATCATTTACCTTCAGGTTCAAGAAGTCGTGGAATATTCAGCTCCACCTCTGCAATTCTGAAAGCCTCTTCCAGGTTTTCTTTATTGCTTCTGGCTTTTGCCTTCTCCAGATCAACTAGACCTGGTTGCAAGGTTTGAATGATGGCTAAAAAAGGCAGTCCGCTGCGCCAGCTTGACTTGAAGTCAGTCACATTGATAGAGCCATGCCTGTCCCAAAAACAATTAGAAATAAAATGTTAGAGCCTGTTTCCTCAGATCTTCTCAGTTCAAATTTAGGAATAGAATAGAAACTCAGTAAAATGGAGAATAAACCAAACCCAAGGAGTTATAGAGAACCTTGCTGCTGAAGCTTCTGCAGAAGCTGGGTCAAACAATACAGCCAGTACTACCAATTGCTACAATTACATATTTTTATACCAGTCTTGCAAAATGACTCCATGTTTTTAGGTAATGTTGCATTCTGAAGATAAAGCCTCACTGATCCAATATCCTTTCTGAACATCACCTTTGTCCTCAACATCTGTGCATTCTATGGGATGTAAAAACCACGCTGAAGAACACGTAGGTGTTTGTCTGTAAGGGCACTCAGTATTGGAATCACCTCTGGCATTTCAGAAAATCCAGATTGTAAAAGTGATCCATTACTGTAGAAGAATAAGTGATGCCTGGACAGTGCTGTGAGGTGCCCAGTTCTGCAAGCCACAGACAATTCTGGGACAACATTCAAGAAACAGCCTGCATATCATGAGTGTGTTATGACATGGAAAAGATATGGGCCTTCAGGTGGTCAAATTTAGTTACAAAATCATGGGCCAGCACTTACAATTTTTTTTCTTTTACCAAAAACTGTAAGATTCACTGCTAACAAAATCATTCAATATAATCACAGTTCAGAAAGGATGCTACAAAGTAGACAGCAATATTGCTGGGGAAAAAAACCAAGAAAGAGGAAGATTAAATGGCCAGAGAGCTGTTTTATACATTTCAATCAATCTTGTCCTGCTAAAACACAGCTAAAACAGAACTTCAGTGCCTGAAAACATTCTCCCAGCAGAAAGCGTCCAATGTGCTGATGAAGGTCTTTATCTCCCACTAACAACACAGAAAATTTGTAGGATGTTATTAGAACCTGAAGCAAAGAAAGGGCTGGAGACAAAGGGCTGACATTACTGTAAAACTTACTTGAAATATCTTGGAGTGAAGCAGTAGCCCCTGAAGAAAATGTGAAGCCTATCACTTGTAAGACATACCTCTATGTGCGCTAGAACGTGTGCTGTGAAAACTCTTACTGAAATCAACAGAACTATCTGGACATCAAGCATAAGGAAACTGACTGATGATAAAAGTACTGTAAGCAGTAAATACATGTAACATAAGTCTTGGCTAGAACTTACAGTGAACACTGCTCTCTTGCCCACAACAGAAGAGCCTTTGTTGCCGAGATCTTCCACCGTTCCTTAATTTTAGCACTTTTTTTATCTGACTGGCTTGCCTTCGGAGAGGAGTCAGCAGAACTTGAACAATCAAGTGAAGGCTGATTATAAGTACAATCAAGTGTCTTGGCAAGGTCTTCAATCTGCCAGAGATGATGGGAGAGTTAAGCAGGCTTCAGTGAAAAATTACCAAGACATCAATGGCAGAATACCACTGAGAATTAGAAAGGACTCAATGACAGCTGTAACAATAGTTCCCTGCTCCCAAAGATCAGATCAGGTTTTTCATCTATTCAGTCTGAACAATTTCATGATGAATTCCCATCTTTAGGTGATTTTTTGGGCAGGAAATGTTCATCCAAAATGTTCATCCAAACTATGTTATACTATGGGTGCTGGCAATGACATCAAGGGATCTTCTCACTCAATGCTACTCTTTCTACCAGTGAAAGGGGCTGCCTCTGAGAGAGATGGGTGTGAGTCACTTCGGACTATTTGCTCTATTTGGAGATTGATCATTACAGGCCTTAGACAGATGGGCAAAGTTTAGGCTATTTTTTAAACTGTACATTAAAAACAAATCTCATTTTCTTTCCTTATTGCCTTTTTCAGCAAAGACACACTGGTGCATCTCCTCCCTGAGTGGTCACTTCCAGATGCCAGGAAATAATCTTCTGCTGTGTACAACTTCATCTCATTTGGCAGCTACAAAAGTCAACATATTTTTCTGCTTTGCTCTCTACTAAAACTCTTACATCCCTGAAATACTTACATGAAAATGAAATATAATTGTCCAAATTAGGCCAAGCACAATGGAAGGTTTGCCTTCGATAATGTCAGCAACATGAATATTTATGAGCTTGAGCTGAGGGGAAAAAAAAAAGGATCATTGTTAACAAAGAAAGTGTTCCACCAGCTCAGTGGGCTTTAGTTGTGAATTTCAAAGTTAATACTCACTGATCTGCTCTTTAAAAATGCCAAAGCCTTTTCTATGTTACTTCTGCACTGGAAGGTATTAAATCCTTTTTCCCGTGGCTGTGAAGCCAAAAAGAACAGGTTATATCCTCATCTATAAAATTTAATTTTTTTTTTATATATTGATAAGGAAAGTCCTGCAAAGAGTCATAAATTACTTTGGATCAACTTATTTCAGTGTGTTTCAGTGTCAGTTGCAAATAGCTCTGACTCCAGAGGGATCATTCATGTGGTTATAATCATATTATATTATATATTATATATCAAGCATATTCTGAAATGGGATTTCATAAAGGATTGAGGTAATATTTTTATTTCTCTGTCTTACCAGATGTTGACCTGAAAGCACTTCCAACAGATCCAAAAGCAAATGTCCTCCTTGTATGTCTGTATACAGATCTGAGATAACATATGGAGGTGTACTCTGCAAAATGAATTTCATTGCTGTCACACCATCTTTGGTCATTTAGAATTTAACACAGCAGAGAACTTCACAGAATACTCTGTTGTTAGAAACATGCTAAGCATCCCTTATTTTTTCAATAAGCTGAAATACAAATCCTGCATCTCATCAGCCATATCCTGTTGCTTGTAACCCATTATGATGTTTGTCTCTTTTTTTGCCCCTTGCCCTGCCTCTGTGTTTTATGTTATTTTAGGCCTCATTTTCATGGATTTATACTTTTCTAAGAGATATATGGCAAAAGACCCCAGAACCTTGAAAGAGTGAAGTTAAGAAAGCAGTTGATTAATATTCTGACTTCTTAATTAATGTACCCCAAGTAAAAATTTGACTACAGAGCTGAGTAACTAAACACTCATTCTTTTCACCCACTTGAGGACAATACAAATCTACCATGAGCTCAGCAGATTCTGCCCAAGGAGGGACCAAACCAGGTTTTTTATTTCAACCTGAGCAAGTCAAAGTGCCAGCAGATGCTGTATGAGCTGCTCCGCGAAAGCTTAAACAGCACCTACACTACTATATAGCTTCTCTTAACACTTACTAGTTTTCTACATGCTGTTGCATCTATTAAACAAATTCTTTCCAGGGGCTACATTTTCCAGCCAGTGACTAAAATTCTTATGTTAATTTTGGTTATTTCCAAAAACTTAATCTCCATACAGCATGTTCAAATCAAAAAAGCAAAAGGCATGTCTTTCCTAAAGAATTCCCTTCTTACCTTTGCCAGTACTGAATTTATCCAGCTAGTGAAGGTTTTCTTCTGTGTAAACTCTCGCTGCACTGTGAAAAAAAGAAGAGAAAAAAAATGGTTAATGGGAAAAAATGATCTGGTTTTATTTCTCTTTCTCAAAAAGATGCACGACATCCATCTTAACCTGTTCTTCCAGATATTACATTGCTATTTAATGTTAGTTTTTCTCAACTCTTATTTTAGAGCTAACATTTTCTTACTCGCAGAGATGATACTGCAAGGGCCTCTACAGCCATCAAGCATACTTCTACTCGATGCAGCAAAGAGCAATTAATGAAGGCTTTCTCAAAAGCTCAGCAAATGCCAACAGTAGTGTGAACATTTCGTTCCACAGTGTAATACTTCTAGAGTAACTCCATCCATTCTTAAATGTCTCTTGAAAGACTCCGAGCCACCATCGGTACAAGATCCATCTTGAAATTTGGGAGAAGTCATGCATGGAGCTGGGTGATGAAAGTAGGATGGAGGTTGGGTTTAGGTGATAAATGCAATCTGCAGGTGAAGCCACACAACAGGATGTCTTGGCTATCTGAAGGGCTAGGGAGATTCATTAGGCCGTCACTGGTCAACATACCCTCTAACAGTATCCTTTTCAGTGCTAGGTATGCAGACTATTAATCAGGCCAAAAGGGGTACAACAGAAGGTCTTAAAATAGAAGGGAGGAGGAATGAAGTTCTTGAACTCATGCCTCAGTAAAAAACAGTGAAATGGAATTCCAGGTGTGACCAGGTCATGCAGAGATCCAGCTCTTCACCTAGGTCTTTCAAGAGGGCAGGCAGTGATAAACTACCATCAGTTGTGAAGGGAGACAAGAAGCTGATTAAGCCCATATTACAAAAATTAGAATATTTAAACTTTCTCACACCAGAGTAAAGAACAAGCAAGGGAAATGCCCTTCACCATGGCTTGTGGGTAGTAGAGATGAAGAAGTCTAGCTCTCCCAAAAGGTGAAGCAGAGCATGAGCAGCAGAGGCAAACCAGATCAGTTCCCCAGCCCCATCCCTGATCATAGCCAGTGGATCATGCACCAGCCCACACTCCCTCCCAAAAATCCACCCTATTCCCAAGACAGAGCACCACCAAAACCAGACATCCCTGCTGGACATCTGCATATGGGTCTCAGGTAACAGCAGTAGGTGCTGGGCCCCAAGATTCTGGTCTTTCAGGCCTCATTGCTACACAGGTGCTGCCACCAGCAGCCATCCCAGTAGCTCCTGGAAGCAGGCATGAACACAAACTCCTTTCTCTCCCTTTCCACATCAGTTTTGACCTCATTTCCCCCCATTTGAGTAGAAATCTAAAAGGCTGCACCATTTTTTAACAGCTCAGACATTAAAAGGCAAGTCAAATAGACTTGAGGGAGGGCAAGATCACACAGTTAGGAGAGCTGACGTTTTGCTTGCCCAAACCACCATCTCTGACCCGCACCAGCTGCACAGCTCCCCTGGCCCTTCCTTCTGAGGGCTGAGGCGGATGTCAGCCCCTCCATGCCTGGCTATGGACAGCTGCCCCAGGGGTTGGCCTGCAATGCTCTGGCCTCTCATTGCAGACAGTCGAAAAGCAAAGCAGGAGAGATTCAAAGCAGAGAAAAAGGGCAAGCTTCTCTCCCTGCTGCGTCAGGCAGCAGGAAGGGCTGCATCAGGCAGCCTTAAGCAGAGGACGGGGCTTTGGGTCAAAGCAACACAGAGACTCAGGGCTCCTGCACACAGGGAGGCAGATGGGCTGTGGGATGCAGGGCCATTACCCTTCCAGGAGGATAGAAAAGGACGAGACATGTCCTGCACCATGGCCCCAGTGCAGCTCCTCGAGGAGCAGCAGGTGGCAGGGCGCTGAGCATGTCACAGGCCCAAAGGGAGATGGTGGGCAAGGGGCCTGGGTGGGTACTCCTTGCTCACTTCCCAGCTGGGGTAAATGCTTCCACCACGTGGGAGAGGCACAGCAGAAGACCTTCAGCAGACCATCAGATTGCAAGAAGAAAAAAATCTGGTAGGTAGGGTGGGAGCAGACGATCTCTTCTGCCCCTCAAAGCTTGCTCTTGTACAAAAGATTAATACGAAGGCAAGGTTGACACCATAAGACAGTGCATGACTACTCAGCAATTGATTTCATGTGTTTTTGTAAGCTGTGCAGGATGAAAGATACCAAAAATATCAAGCCCTTGGGATTAAATACTGACTGCTCTTCCCATGAAAATGCCACTGAGAAGAAAATGCCATGCACTTCATTATGCTCTGGGAATTTGACAAACATAAACCTCAGTTCCAGGTGGCTTTTCGTTATCCAATATGGCCTGAATGGCTTGCTGTGCAGAGCTTCATCAGCTCATAAAGCTCCAAGCCCCTTTAAGGAGTAGGAGGCTGCGTTATCTTAACCCCACCACCCAACCCACCTCCTGTATCATTGGGTGAGTGAGCAAAAAGAAAAACATTCATGCATTACATGTGTCAAGGGTTGTTTTGCATCCTGTAGCTAACAGGTCTTTCTACAGTCCTCTAATCTGCAACACTATAATCCTGTTGGAGCATGAAACAGTAGATTTTCCCTCCTTACTTGTTTTATGCTTCTTTTTAAGTATCACAGAGATCACAACGAACAGTAAGATAAGGGCAGTCTTGAAGACGTGAACAAAAATGATATCTCAAAATTCTGGTTTGTTTGCTATACAGAAAATAAGTGCAAACACACCACACAGATCAATCAAGATCACAAAGCTCACATGGAGGACATAAATAGCATAGAGATACTGGCTTCATGTTAGCACAGGACCCAGCCACACCCTGTGGTTGAATACCCATGCAGGAGCCATTCCCATTACCTAACAAGAGTTTATTGAGTAGCTGTGCTCAGTTTTATCAGGCAGGCAAGGCTGGTATTGCTGGCACTTGAAAAGGGACAGAAAGCAAATATTAACTACTCTGCCTGATGCCAGTGACTCTTCCAGTTGTAGCTCTTGCCAAACACACACTACTGCTACTGATTTGAAGAACTTGCTTTTGGAGTTGGTTACCGAAAGATGGTTACAATGAGGACACTTAGTCCTGCTTTGGTTGAGTCTCTCCATATTAATATGCAGAAGCATTATGCAATGTGGGCCAGATACTGCAAGTCTTGATTCATGTGGGCAGCTCTCAGGCAAATGTCTCACCTGGTGAAAGTACAAGGGTGTTATTTCACTGCACACACCTAAGCACACCTTACACCCTCCCCAAGCTACAGATGCTGCCTAGTGCAACCCACCAGGCTGCCTCCCAAGCAGCTGCAATGTAACTTATTTTCCTACCCAAATAAATAATAATAATAATAATAAAACCTCACTGTGAATCAAAAGCAAAACTCCCTGTCTGTCAACATGTCCCCAGACTGTAGTGCAGCAATCACTCTGCTTGCATCCAGGCCACAAAACACACAGCTCGATACAGATGTGCTTCTGGCACCATGGCAGGCAGTTGTATTTCTATTTCCAGGCCAAATGTGTTTTCCCTCCCAGCCCCTCTCCTTGTCTACTGCACAGAGGCGCTAATGATTTAATCAAGCTCTCGAATTCTTATCTTTACCACGTGGTTAATTAATACAGATTTTTATTTTTATGAGGATGAATGGATTCTTTGTCAGGCCTTTTTGTAGGACTCTAAGTGACCTTGCTTTTCTCTTGCCCTAGTTTTCAAAATGTCACTGACCCAGAATAAAAAAGCTACCAGAAAAGAACAGAGCATTTTCTTTACTTAGGGCCAAAACTCACCAAGGCAAAAAAGTGGATCTGAGAGAAAAATATAACAGCCTTCTAATCTGAAAACACCCCCAATCCATCTCATTTAACCCTGTGTTTTAAAGCTAATATTCAGAACAACTCTTTAGGGAGGAATAACACACAGAAGCAGCATGTCACGTAGGCTATCTGAAAATCAATACACGCTGCTGGACAATGACTGCTTTACCCAGTAATGAGCTATCAACAAGTGCTACAAACCATACTCATCACTAAGGGCTGGAGCATAGGGACATGGCTGGCACCACAGCAGCGCTTAACTCCCCCAGAAGGAAAAGGAAGGCAGGGAAGGAGCACTGCTAGCCATGGTTTTACTCTCAGCCTTCATTTAACAGTGATAAAGAAAAGCCAGACTTAACCTCCTCTCTTCTGCTGCCTTTTGTGCCTCCATACCTAAGTTTGGAGATAGGAGCTCACAGGAAACCATCACCTTCTCCCTCAGCAGAGAGCAGAGCAGATGTACCCTGTCTATCCATGATCATCAAACAATGTCACCAAATAGTAAAGAGATTTTATTTTACTATGAGGATCAGCACATCTCTGGCAGTGAACTGTTTACAAGTGTGTACCTCTCTAAAACACCTAAAAATTAAAACATTTTAGATTAATAAGCACAAGTCTGTCTATCATCTTCCTATCTCTGCTTCACCAAACAGAATTACCTCTTGTGTATATTTTTATATCCTCCTTTCATCATTCAGGTCAGCTGAGGCTACGTAGCAAGCAGTGGAGCTCAAAAGGAACAGATTAGCAGTGTAAAAGAGATGATGTTCAGGATGTAGCATACCCACCACGTGTGTAGGGAATAAAGGTTGTGTTGGACTAGCTCTAGCCTGATTGCCCACAGACAGCCTTATTGCCTACAGACAGCCATTGCACCCTCTCAGAGTATTTATTTCAGTTTCATCCAAAATAACCATTTCCATGTTCCCTGATGGCTCAGCAAAATGAACCAGAGCATGGTCAGCAGGGATAACTGCAGGAGCACCTTCAAGACAGCACTGCTGGTATGAACTAAAGCACCAAGCAGGTACATGATGTAAATACAGGAACTATTAGAAGAACCAGTAAGTACTAACCAACCCAGAGAGAGAGTGAGGAGTTCACCTCTGAGACCTTTATATAGTCACTTCCCTTGGTTTCATTTTCTGCAGACAGGAAAGCAGGGAAAAGTTATTTCCAGCATTTATGTTCAGCAACATAGTGTTAAGCAATTAAAATCAAATACAGTGGTTTTTGCCAAGGTTAAAAAGTTTATCCAGAGCCCAGTGAAGGTGATGAAAACATTTCTACAGGAATGGGTCTTTTCCTATCTATATATCATATAAATTTTAACTAATTAACTACTAGCATTTCTGTCTGGCATTTGGGAACTTTGCTTTCTACACTATTCCTTTCAACTTCCTTTTGCTTTTGAAAGGTAAATTATCCAATTTATTAAAAGTGCTGCTACTCAGGAAGCCTGTTCACACTGAGTTTTGCCCTCCTGGCTTTCTCAAATACTTTTGCTCTTCTCATTGCCATGATTCTGGAGCAGCTCTGCTCTGAATCACAGCCCATGAAGTGAGGCACTGTAGTACTTCGGGGCAGAGACAGAAGTTGCAGGTTAAATACTTCAAAGGCACTAAGTCACATCATTTAGATATCAACACACTTTTAAAGATAAGGGCTTAAGTGGCTTTTCTAACATTTTAAAGAAAATCCACAGTGAAGCAGGGATTTGAACACAAGTGGCCTTCAGTGCACTATACAGCTGCCTCAGAAGTCATCCACTCCTTAGCATTTTAATGCCAGCCCTTAAACAGTTATGCACCTGATAATGCCTTTAACAAATAGAAATTTATCTAGCAGGGAACATGTTTATACAACTATACAATCTGGCTTTTTCATTAGGCATGTGAAACAGGAAAAAAATAAACATGAGTGATTTTGTTTGGTTTTTTTTTAGGCAGTCTCGTGTGTCAGTTTCTTCTCCAATGCCATCAGCCCTGTCACATGCCACGAAGCCATGCTGTTACTGGAACTGCAGACCAGCTCCTCACTGAGGCAGATGGCAGCAAAAACAGGGCTTCTATGGTAGCCTTTTGATTTGTAAAAGTCACCCCTGAAAAATCTTAATAAACGTTGAATGGCCTTTTGATCATTCTACTTGAAGAAAAACTTTAAGTAGTCTCCTACATGCACACCAAAAACTATCCATATGTAACACCAGATTTTTCAATTTCAGTTGAAATCATTTATAAAGAATGAGGCACAACTGCATGACAACAGCATGACTCATTAATATCATTAAACACTTCAAAAAAGTGTTAGCAGCCACGTTCTTGTATGATCATCCTTTGGGTTACAGTAATAACCAGCAACATGCACACGGATTAATAAGCAGAGCCAAAAGCTAGGACCCCTCTAGTTAATTAAACAGTGAAAGGGAAAGTACATGCCCCAAACTCAGAGACCTAAAACACACTCTTTTGTGTCTGAATTAGCTCAGCAGGCATAGAAAGAAAAGGAAGAACAGAGTTCTGTACAGCCTTGGTGGAGACCTTATTGGGGCCTTCCAGTATCTGAAAGGGGCCTACAAGAAAGCTGGTGAGGGACTTTTCAGGGGGTCAGATAGTGATAGAACCAGGGGAAATGGGTGTAAGCTAGAGGAGGGTAGATTTAGATCAGACATTAGAGGAAAGTTCCTCATTGTTAGGGTAGTAAGACAGTGGAACAGGTTGCCCAGAGAGGCTGTGGAAGCCCCATCCCTGGAAGCTTTTAAGACAAGGCTTGATGGGGCTCCGGGCAACCTGATCTAGTGGGAGGTGTCCCTGCCAGGCAGGGGGGTTGGAACTAGATGATCTTTTAAGGTCCCTTCCAACGCTTGACAGTTCTGTGATTCTACGAAATGCCACTCAGAGGATCTCTTTGCAGTCCTAGGGAACTAGGATATCTGCATGGCAGGAAATATGGATGTTGGATGGTCCCACAGGTAAACAGATTCACATCCCGAATGCAAAAAATACTCCCTCTCTGGAGTACCACAAACCCTGTTCAGTTTTTGCTGTATCCACCCATCTGCAAGCAGCTGCACATTCCCCTTGCTGCAACTCTGCACTCCTGCTGACCAGCAGAGCAGTTATATCTCCACCCATACCCAAAGCATCTCCATGAAGCCGTTTTCTACCAAAGGAGATGACCAGCCT
The DNA here is from genome assembly GCA_013399015.1 of Galbula dea. NCBI lineage: Eukaryota > Metazoa > Chordata > Aves > Piciformes > Galbulidae > Galbula > Galbula dea. The sequence goes on from VWZX01008285.1 coordinate 165,369, forward strand.
TCTCATTTTGGGGAGCTGAAAACAGTTTTAGACTCCAACAGTGCTTCTTCCACAGCACCACCCCCTCTACGGGGCCAACCTGTAACACAGTGCTTGAGAGGGAAGCTATAGGAGGAGGAGACACAGGACAGGGCTCCTGCATCGTTCCTCCCATCCTCATTGACAGCCAAGCCCTGAGCTCCTGCCGGCTCCTTCCGTGGCTGCAGCAAACGTAACTTAAGGCTTCAAAGATGGTCCAAACACCAAAACAGAACATCTCCCTGGCAAGCACCAAAGTATTCACCAAAACGTTTGCAGCCTGCCTGGCAGGAGAAACCCTTCTCTTAAAATAATCCCCCACTGGATATACCTCTAATAGGTCTGGTTCCAGCTTTCCACCTGCACTTTCAGGTGGTTGTGAAAGGATACAAAACAGTTTTGCAGCTGCTCTAAGTTGTGCTGCATGGGAAAACTAGGAGAAAGCAGAGAGTGTCCTGGGGGAAAGTGCATGGATAATGTTGATCTTACTGTGATTTAATTTTATTATAACATCTAGGACATAGGGAAGGAGAAAAGAACAGGAAAGAAAGAGCCCAAGTCCTGACATCATGCAGTTTCGTAATTTCAATTCTCTTGGCAGGGAGGGAGGGTGGTAACAATTACTCTCTTGTTTGAGATCAGCTTGAAAACTGGAAAAGGTTAAAGAGCAATATATAAACCTGAAAATATACACATTTTAAGCATTTATATTCTTGGAGTTTTTTACTTCAGCTTCGTGATTTAGTGACCAGCTTTGTCATTTGAAAATGTCTGGAGATGGGAACATTAGAAACCATATTGCTCATTAAGCATCCTTAAAATATTTAGCTGAAAAGAAAGATGCATGGAAAACAGTTACATTTTAACATGTTTTCCAGAGACTTTCTTTACTGAATCTTCTAGGCCAAACACTAAGGAAAGTGAATATTCAGCCTTCAACACTCTTCTAAAACCCATTAACAGAAATTCCACTAATGCATGTTTTTTGCAATATTAAGCCACTGGCATTAATTGAATAGGATTTCTATACCAATCAGAGCTAAGTTGTAACCTCTTCACTAATTATTTTAAGGAGGTTATTCTTTCCTCCTTTTTTTCCCCAATAGTCCTGTCCTCCTCACAGGAGACTGTGACTCAGATCACAGTCAATCATACCTAAAATGAGTGTATGTTTTTATATATGGTGGGGAAATAAAACAAAAAAAAAGGTAGCCATTTTGTTACAATTTTTAGGCATACAACTTCATAAAGTTCTATAACCAAACCAACTGGCACACAAAGTTGATCTTGACCTAATTAACCAGACTAGACAAGGGCTCTATCACCACTGGATGTCTTTCAGGAATAAAATAAGATTGGCTCAAAAGGAATTTAAAGGTAGAATAAAACATGAGCAATCTGGACTTGATCTCACTCCTACCTTTTTCTTCTGCATTAACTACTTATGACTGTCTTCTGTTATCCTGTGTATTAGACAACACTGGACATACTCTTTGAAGCTATATTCTAACAATCTGAAAAGCAGTTTTACACCCATCTTTAGTGTCCCATAAAGTAAGCTGGTTTTTAAGCAGTAAAAGCAGCCATTCCTTGAATCTGAGATTCCTCTGAAATTTCTCCAGGTGAACCTAAAGATTTAAAGAGACCAATGTCTCTGGCTGCTTTGCGAATCTCATCCCAAGATTCCTAGTATTGAAAAAACCCTTTTCCTTGAGTGATTGTATTATTCTTATTTTACCTTTGTTACCACAGATCTACAGGTAGAGTTACTAATGATTTCTGTATATCCTGTATTCAGTGCTTCATCACAGCTATGTTGCCATTTGCTTATTTAACCCAGAGCAGATGCGGCAGCATCACAGATCCATACGTGGGACTTGCCTGTATTATTTGCTGCATCGTTAATCATTACACAAATTGCCTCTGTCACTTCTAAGGGATGTCTCCAGATGTTCTACAACAGTCAAGTACATACAATTTGGTCCCAGGTTTGCAGTGTGTTCTTTTCAGCATCATAGGAGCTCAAATTATTACAGCAAAGAAAAACAAGGTAGCTATTTCAATTTTAATAAGCAGGGCTCCTTTGCTGAGGTACTGCCCCAAAAAAGCCTACTGTTACTCAACACAAATACCAATCTGAGTTTTCAGAAAATAGCATGAATGTTATTTCAAAATAAAACCCTATTCTAAAATCACATGTAAATTTAATTCAGTACCCTCTGCCTTACAGCTAGATAGTGTTTTCCAAACCCGTTTCATGACAACTGCCACCTCACTCTTTCTACCCAGGCTGGGTTTGACTGGCACAACAAATGTGCGTCTGACAAGCTGTGCTTGGTGCAACAGTCAGACTACCTCCTGTCTGCTAGGAGTTTTTCTGCTTGCTGTCTTGAAAATATAATACTGAAGCAAAACAGAAAAAGATTCACCATTAAAGAGGTTTGGCTTTAGACCACTGTTAACACTCATTCATCAAAACACATGGCTTCAATGACTGCACGAGTGCAAATATGAATCGCAAAAGTGACTCAGCAGAATGTTCCATTGCACCATCTGTGTTAAACCTATTTTCTGTCAAATAAGCATCATAGTCATTTAATTGTAAGTGAGCTAAAAGGAAATAGCTCTATGGAAACATGACCTAGCCCATCCATCCTAGAATAACTAGGCTCTAAACACATCAAAGAGAGGCTTTCCAGCAGTGCTAGTCCCGCTGCCTGGACTACTCTTCTTGATAGCCTCCGTGAATGTTTAGATGAATATGTTCTGAAGAAAATCAGCCTTCCTCGGACTAAGGAAAAAACAGAAAGTCTATTTGAGAGGTCAGTTCAGATGCACTCATTATCACTTAACTGTCCAGGTAGCTGCCATTAAATTGGAACAATTTAAAAAATCAGCCAGTGAGTGCTTCCTTATCAAGTTACAACTCACTGCAAGTAAGGATGGAAGACTTTGACCTGCCATAAATTTCTTTAGAAGCCCCCAGAATGTTCTGCTTCTTTTGGCCACAAGCTATCTTTCCACACTTGCAGGAAATATAGCAGTTAGAACAGAAAAACAAAAACAAAAAAAATAGCATTCTAGTTAATAGCCTCATTAAGACAACTTAAGGTAACCACCTAATTGGCAGCAAATTCAAAAGACAGACCCTAATGAAATGGCAGGACTGTTTTCATGCTGGTGGTTCCCTTGAAAACAGCTTACAGTAGCATGTATTCTGAGTAACAAAACAGAAGAACCAGTGAGCAACCCTCTACCAAAAGAGCCAACAGATCAGAAAATACCACAAGACAGTACTACCAGAGCCACTCCCTTTCATTTCGCTGCTGAAGTGCCTCTCACAAAACACGGACACATCTGTAAAGAAGCACAGACATGAACGAACTACACTAATCCTAGTGCTAGTTTTAACAGGTTTTTCAGAATTCCCTTCAACTCAGTCACAGTTACAGATTTTTGCTAAAAATCTACATTAAAAAAGCACAGAAATTCACAGCAACTTACCTTGAAGTGATAGATGGAGATCATCTATTTCAGAGGAAGCCTGCTCCTCTGTTGAGGGTGACGACTGCTCTGATGCCATATTAAATTCTGTGGAGATTCTTTAGTCAATATCCAAACTGAAATTATTAAAAAAAAAAAATCAGTACAGTTTTACTTAAAAGTTGGTAATGCTCATGTGTGGTGCTGAGACATGCATTTTGTTTTGTGTTTTCTTGCCTTGGAAGGCTGTTTCCTTAGCTTATTCAGAATAAAGCCACTGTTCCTGCTGCATGAATACAAGCTTTGGTCATAGAATCATAGAATATCCCAAGTTGGAAGTGACCCACAATGATCATCAAGTCCAACTCCTGTTCATGCTCAGCACAACCCCAAAGTCACACCATGTGTCCAAGAGAATTGTCCAAATGCTTTTTTAATTCCATGAGAGTTGGTGCCATGACTGTGTCCCTGGGGAGCCTGTTCCAATGCTCCACCACTCTCTGGGTAAAGAACCTTTTCCGAGCATCTAACCTAAACTATCCTGGCACAGCTTCATGCCATTCCCTTGGGTCCTGTTGCTGATCACCACAATTTTGTTTTCTTGCCATGAAAACAAAAGCACTAGGATTAGGGAAAATAAAGCACAGTTGTTTTCTTCGAGAAACCCAGGGGTGATGAACACAGTGCCTTCTGTTTATTTGCTACTGTCAAACTTCATTTTTGAAAATCTTTGTATTTGTCCAGGTTTATTCTTCCAGAATGGAAACAATTTAGGCAGAATCTGCCTAAAGATTAAGGTGAAATGAAAAGCCAGCACTTATTGTATGAGAATAATCACAACCTCTGTCTCTATCTGGTGCCTTTGTTACTCTTTGACTTCCCTGAAGGACTTTACTTTTCCAGCTTCTCTGTTCTCCTCTCCCTGGGTGCCTCCCCTATCTCTAATGCAACCTTAGGAAATTATATCCTATATCTTGCTTAAAAGTGTAAAACTCTTTCTGTTACTGCAGTTCCATTTGCCAGTGTAGGAAAAACTGGATACTGAGATACTGACTCAGTTACAAATTCAAAAAGAAATAAAGTTGAAAATTAAACCATGGCTCATTTTAAACAAGCTTTGTTACCTAAATAACTGTAATCCATCAGAAGTACTAGGCTTTACACAACATATTAAGAAGTCATCCACCAAGTGTATGTCAAAATAAAGGGAGTGAATAGATGAGTAAGAAAATACATTAAAGAATGCCAGAGAAATTTTTACATTCAGTCCCTTGTTGATATGAATCACAAGGCAGCCTTTGTTTACTATATATTATTTTTCATCACTCACTGCACAGAAAGGACAACACTTGTTTAATGAGGAGCTATTCAATATTTTGTTCTCCTCAACCTGAACTATGTGTGTCCTTGTGCTTTACCCTAGAGTTGCTCTGATGACAGGATTATTAAGTTCCTCACAAAATTTTGTACAGCACTCATCACCTTGGCATCTGAGCACTTCACAAACATTAATCAATGCACATCTACAGCATCTATGTGAGATAAGAGGTTATTGCCCACATTTAGAATCACAGAACAGTTTGGGTTGGGAGGGACATTTAAAGACCACTTACTCCAACCCCCTCACCACAGGACATCATTCTACCAATGACAAACAAAGGCACAGAGAAAACCATGGGGTAAAAATTTTGCTTATTTGACTCTAGTTTTCCAGAGAAATAGATATTAGTTCATATGGCCAAAGCACTGATTCCACCTGCTGCAGTGAGTATGTAGAATTTCTGCAAGTCACCAACAACTTACAGCTAAAACTCAAGGCATTAGATTCCAGAAAAAAAGAGTTCTAGACGAAGCAGGTGAAGATGAGACCTATCTAGATAGCCAGAGTAAAGGAAAAAATATTTTACAAGAGTTTGGCTCCCCTAGTGTAGCAAAAAGAGCAGGGAAAAGAGTATTTGACCTTTGGCAGGCATAAGAACAAGGTGATATAATTAGTCCCTGCCTCAAGGTTAGGATGGAAATCAGAACTAAATGCTGGTTTCTAAGAAAGACTCCCAATACAAACTGGCACAAAGGATTCATGTGATTTTGAGATTGGAATTGTTCAGAAATAGACAACATCAAGTTGCCCTTTATTTAAAGGACACTTGGACCCTGGAAAGCTCTCAGAAGTCCTCTGTTCTCAAGCTAGAAGTACAAGTTTCAAGGCAGGCAACCAAAAAGTAACAACACAGTTAGCTACCACTGACAAAAACTGGGATTTAAGTGCAAAGGCTAGCATCTTACAGGAACTGAGCAAGGGCAAGAGCTGAGTAAGGATCCAGTTCTCCCAGCAGCACTGTCCAAAGCAATACAATCTTTCCTGGGAAACTCCTTCCTTTTTCTCTTAAGACCAAGCAATGCAAACCCAGAACCTAAAAATGCAAAATATAAGGTAGTTTAAATATCTTCTGGCTATCAAAATTTCTTGAATTTGATTTTGTGGTCACCACCTTGAAGGCTACTGAGTAAGCAGCAAAACACAAAATGGGGAAGGCTGTAAGCAAAATCCAAACCGCATCATCAGATCTGTTGTTTTTTGCTACCAGGACAGAGGGAGAGTTACCTGCATTCCCTCCACCTGGAATTTTCCAATGGCCAATCAAAGACCTTCAGAGATATTTAAAAAAAAGTAAATACTGGGCAACAATGAATCCACAAGTGAAATCAATGAGCCTACTTGAACATGGACCTAAGGTTATAATTCAGATTGGGTGTCCACATAACGGAAGACTAAGAGTAGAAGCACACATGTAGACACCATTGCCACATCAGCATAACCAACAGGCAAGACACCCAAAACTATGTACATATGTACATTCCTGTGGTTCTAGGGTATGCACTCAACATCAGAGGCAAAGCATGCTCTTTTTCTAACACAAGTTTATTCTCTTTCTTTTTTTCATTTTATTTTAAATTAAACTCTCTTTAAGGATTGTCTGCAAAAGGCACAAAAACCCTGAACAGTGAAAATATATGTATCCATTTACTACATCCAAATTTGAGGTGGTGACATAGGTGGAGCCAAGTCGTATTCACTTAATTTGCATGATGCTAAACTCATTGGGAGCATAGTGAGGAGAAAAGGAGCAGGATTTGACATTAAAATTCCTCTATAATAATGGGAAAATAGGCAAGAGCCATGAACAGTATTAATGGAAGTGTCATAAACAAAACAAAATGCATTTTCAACCTTTCTGTGACTATTCCTTCTCTGTCCCCATCCCTTGCTAGATACAGCAATCACACAGCATGTAGAGTCTCCTTCTATGGGCTTATACTGCACTTCATGAGATGGGACCCCAATCTCACTTCAGATCTCTAAGCATGAAACTAACTGAAGTTAAGAAAATTTTCAGGATCTTAAAGCTGAAAGTATGTTATGCTTTAAAGCATTAATTAAGTTTCATTAAATCAATTAATTAACTTTAATTATGGCATATGATCATAGAACATGTATGCATTTTAAAAGCATATGTTCCTGTTTTCTTTTAAGGACAAATTAAGGTCTCCTTCACACAAGGATGAGATTCTTAAAAATACTTTTTAACACAGAAATCTACTGAACAAATCCCCAGTACAGGTTACAAAAATGTGCAGCTAATACAAGGTAATTTTGTGCTAAAGCGTTCATGTCCCTGAAACCCTCTGTTTATTATCCAACACAGGTACATACATTATGCCCTGCCTCTAACACCTGCCCTGCCCCAAGAGAAGACTCCACAGCTGCTCTGAAAGGGAGACACACAGACACTCCTGGAGGACATACCTGCAAGGATTAGTATTCTTTAAAAGCTATAAGGTACAGATTGTCTGAGAAGGGATTATACAGGGACAATATGCTAGTCCCTTTGCCCTCCCTCCTCCTTCCCTCTCCCCCCAGTTTAATTCAAATAAAGCATATTAAGTGCAACTATATCATACCAGCCTCTGAAGAGTCTAAAACCATCATGCTACTGGTAAGACTGCTTAGCAATGCTTTACACAGGTGTTAGGAAGAATCATTTTTTCTACTTCATAACTGCATCAATTATTTTGTTTTGTAATGATTCAGTGAATCTGCAGAGTTAAACCAAATCCTTCATTTCCATGAAAGGTTGGACAACAATAAAACACATCCAGTGTTGAAAGCCATCAAACACTTTCAAATGGCACCACACCTCCTCAGTGGGGACAAAACCAAAGGTGAAGAAAATGACCTTGTCTTTCCCTCTTTCTGGAAAGTCTGGCATTAATACAGGAAAGCACTTAACTGCTGACACCTTGGGATAATCTGTGAAATAACCTGAGAAGTATCACAAAGACAGAGTGGTCCAGGAACACCGGGACCTTCTTTCCAATGCATTTGTTTCCTGTTGATTAACTTGGGTGAATTGGACCAGAGCTGTTGTGGGAGTTCATCTCTTCTCAGCATGGAAGAAGTCACTCAGCAAAGGTGCATTACAAATGTCCTCAAGAGAAAAGCTTTCTACTGGTGTTCTCCAGAGGAGTAAATTCTTGACCACTTGGGCTCAAGCTATAGCTTAACTGGTACAAAAGCTTTTCTTGTAATAAGGACACTCATAAGACTCAAACACAGGTCCTCCTCTAGTGGGTATTGGTAAAGTACTTCTTCCCTTCCCTCTCCAGCTGTTCTCACAACGGGCACCTAAAAACATAGGTGGAAATTAGATCAGCACAGTTATATCTTGTAATTTCAACATAACTTCCTTTAGCTGAAATTAGCCAGCAGTTTCAAATATATAGGGGTACTAACACACAGCCATAGGCACATTGACAGAGAGAAACCTAAGAGCAGGAACTGGACCAGAAATTTCAAGGAACCAATCTGAAAATAATCATTCCAAGGATTTTATCATGAGATCAGACAACACCAACTTAAATAGGAGGTTTCCAGTGAGGCTTCAGTCCCAACGAGACCTAAGAGGTGCTCTTCTTAAGCAGGGTCTTTATAAGGACATTATTGTCTCAGAAGAAGGAGGGGGGGAAAGTTTCAGATGGATTTGGAGGATTCATTAACAAGGATTTCAAAGCTTTAACATTACAGTCTGGATATGGGTGGCTTGCAAACCTTTACTTTCAGCAGCTCCAAGTATGAAAAAAGTTTCAGGTACAGTGTGCTGCTCTACAGTGAAACTCCTGCAATTTTCAGAACAACTTATCTAACTACAGTTAAAATATAAAATGTATATCCTATTAATTATTTGAGGTTACTTCTACAAAACAGCTGTGCACACTAATTAGGAAGCAAGGTAAACTAGCTGCTATGATTTCCATACTGTCCCAGGTGAGACCATTTGCAGTCTCCGAGTTTGCAGCTAACTCCTGTGTGCCTCTGCACTTTGCCACAGCCTGCTGCATGGATGTACCCTCAGAGCCCTCCCCATGAGCCAATCTTGAAAAATCATATGGCATGAAATTAGCACAGGTGTGCACTCCTCAAAGCTGAGAGCAGCAGTTACCTTGCAAACAAGCCCAGCCAGGGGTAGCCGAAGATTATAACCCACTGAGAGTAAACCACTGCTGCTTTGGTTTTGCCTTTGTAAATAAATGCCTCCTCTTTTCCCAGTAATGTTGGTTGGTTACATGTTTACCACTGGTGTTGCAACAGGAATTACAGACATCTTTGCATGGCATCTCCAACTGCTTTGGTTTTACTTTTCCTCCTTTGAAGTGCCACTGAGTATTTATGACCCTCTCAGGGACTCAACAGACTTTCCCTCCACAGAGGCCTCTACATGTAAACTGAAGTCTGTCCCTAGCAACAGATTGTTATTACTCATGCATTCAGTCAAGCCAACATCATGAAGAGAAACGGCAGATTTTTATCTGTGGTGAACTAATCCAAAGGAAGTAGAGCTTCACAATGCAGAGTGACTGAAGACCCTTTTCTGTTGTTCACAAAGATCTTAGTCTATCTGACATTCAGAGAGAAGCAGTAACATTCTGAAGTGCACGTCTTGAGCCTTGCAAAACGCTGCTGAGCCAACCTCTTTGGGCAAACTATTTTTCTGTAAGTCTGTCACAGCTTCATTAAAGGCAAATTGTCAGGATCCAAATCATGATAATATGCCATAAAGAACTGCTACAGAAAAACTCTCACATCAAGCTGTTCTGAGTTCTTGGGTTTTTTACAATGTTTTCTTTACCCCTTATTTCCAATGTGCTTACACCTCTGCTAAGCCAAGAGATGTTACACAGTACTTGAGTTTTCTCATGCTTTCTCCTCAACACTTCATTTAAAAGAGTTTTGCCATTTTTTCACCCAGTGTCAAGGGTGGGGAGGAAGATCTGTTTAAACCTTGTGTTCTCCAAGATCTTTGCACTAAAATGCTCTCTTTTCTTAAGGTCCTACTCCAGACTGAAGTTCATCCCTTCCACTTTTAAAATGCTTGCCAGCATTGCTCTTGTGGGCAATCTCAGATTGCTGTCCACAGCTGGAATGGGACCACACAGCAAACATACTGATTCCCTTCCTTCCAAAGCCACAGATCCTCAGGTAACAAAAATCAGGACAGCATCACTGACAGACCTACATCTTCCTTGACTTCCCCACTTGAGGAACTGACAACATCTCTCTGGCAGAAAAAGAATATATTTTGTCATCCAGAAAGCAATAATGGCACATTCTCTGTGCTTTCCTGGAGGATGAAAAGGGCTTCCATTATGTTTCCATCATTTTGAAGGTGATAGGGGAAAGAGACTATATCCTTCTGATCCTACATAATACCCTAATGCAAGTAGGTATCAGGAAGTCTTTTAATAACTGGTATTAGAGCATGTGGCATTAGAAAGATTCTGCACTGCCCGGGATAATGCTGAAACAAGTCTGGCCTTGGGTGTCCCTAAGCTGGAGAAGGAATCAAAAAAGGAAAACCTTTGAAAAGGCTGAACAGCTCTCCTCAGAAATAACCAACCCCATAGATCTGCAAGAGACACAGAGACGGGCACAAAGCTACACCCCAGTACCACAGAAATAGTCTAGCCTCATGTGAACCGACACACTGAAACTATATGCACAAGTAAGGACTCCTCCAAAGACTAAAAGCTGCAAGACCAAGACATCCCTTATTAGTTTATTCATGACAACCATCAGCAGTACATTTTTGTTACCCAGGGACTTCCCACTGATCTATTTATAAATCTGGAAAACGTGCCAGGACAAGCACATGAGTATATAAAAGCCACACGCCACTTCTGAAGGCCAGCAAATGTTGCTGGTTTGTCTTCGATGTACACATCAGGAATACTTCTTGTTACAGAAGCACAATTGATTCTCTCATGGCCTTAATCAATTTAAAAACATGGTTAGGAAAGTATCTTTCTTGACCCTTTCTTATGTTGGGGGCTGGTAATATATCAGTCACCATGGTACAAATACACAGTTTGAAAACGGCGCTAACTCCATGCAGTTGTTAACACACACACACAAAAACGCTTTTATTAACAGAACTGTGCGCATACACTCACAAAAGCTGACCCCTGAAGGTGCACGATGCATTCACTTGCCCTCAAAATTTAAGAGCCTATTCCCAAGTGAAAATGCTGTGTCAAAGCACACTTATTAAAGTTGGAAAAAGCATTCAGTTTTCAACTGCTTTCCAAGTTTTCCCACATCGCTAATAAAACCAAGAACCCCTCAGAACTCAAAATCACATTTATTAATGTAAAAATGGAATGCCTGGAGGTTCCGAAGGCTGATGCTATGACCCTCGATCACCCCAGGGTACACTGCTATGCAGGAAGCCAAAAATAGCATGGTGACTTCGTGGCTCCATCAAAATCTAGAGTTTGTTTGCCAATTCAATCTCCAAAACACACAGCCCATAAGCATATCCCTGCCCAAATCTACCTGTGCCATGCCCAGAAGCCTCAAACTATGTGCAAAAAGCCATGTGGTTTATACAGTGTGTTGCTGCAAGGCCAGAATGGAAAAGCTTCCCCAAAGCAGGAGCCATTTACAATCTTCCCTGCCGCCCAGCACACCAGCAGTGTCACAGCCCCAAGACCACTTCCTGCAGGTAAACGGAGCTGCAGGAAAGGGTTATCATAAAAACAGCATAAGAAACAGAAGCTGGTGCAAGACCTGTGCTGTATCTGGGAGGTATATCCAGTGCATTAACATGACCTCCTCCTACCCACTTGGTTAAGCAGGAAAGCATGCAACAAGATGGCAATAGCTGTCATTTCACTCCTAAGAGCTCTTCTGCATTTTAACACAAACGCTGCCCCTGTCTGACCCCCTTGCCCCAGCTACTTGGGCTCAGGCAAGGTCAGTAGCTAGGGACAGCTCTGAGTAGCCACAATCTGCCTGGCCTCCTTTTGTCAAGTGGAAAGGGTGCAGCATGGCCACAGCAGTCCTGGTGCTGCAGGGCAGACCTCTGACCTTTAGGCATGCAGTTCCCATCACAAAAGTGAAGGGCTGCACACTGCTCACCAATACCCCTTCCCCAGTGCTTCCTGGATCGGAGTCAGTTTTTACAACAGGGAAGAGGGAAAGAAAAGAAAGGAAAGGGGAGGGGAGGAAATTAAAAAGAAAAGGGATTATAATCAGAGGAAGCCTAACTCTCACGCAGGTGAATGTCTGATAAGAACACACCGGACAACGCTGCCAGCTTTAACCAAGCAAGAAGTTCTTTTTTTAATTCTTCCCAAATGTTTCTTCCTTTCCTCAAGACTGCAACTGAAATTCTTTGGTTACTCACAGCCAGCTTCCCATTAACACTGGAGCCACCTTACAGGGTGTAAAAGATATTTAAAACAGCAGTATATAATAACTGCACCTGCTTTGTATTAATGACATGATATTACTGAGAATCAGGCGACTAGTAATATTCTTCCCCTGAAGGAATATGAATGTTTCCTTTCCACTGCCTTACTAATTGCCCTTTTCCCCAAATAAAGGCAACAGTCAGATGGTCAACAAGCAGCAGCTGATTCTGTTGAGTGAAGCTCGCCTAAGCAATAAAAGGCCTGCAGTTTCCCAACGCGATTTCTTTTTCAATTTGCTTCTCAATTAAATCATAAGGCTCTTCTTGTTCAGAAAGATCTTCCTAAAGAGGAGTAATCTGCTCTTTCAGGAAATGAAGCAAAGGGAAAGGTAGAGAAAGAGGCAGTCTAAATGCAGGACTTTACACTCAAGCAGGGACTTCTTGTCCTTACTGAGCAAAATCACTGGAAGCAGCAATGCAATGTTTGCACAACAGACCTCCTCAGACAGAGCCATTGACGGCGTCAGGAAAGGGACGAAAATGAAATGCAATGTGTATTTGAGAGGGCATGTCTCATGCTAAACCTATCTGCTTTGGCAGTATTCCTGTAAAGATCACAAACTTGTTTTGATCACTAAATATAGCAGAGAAAACGAATCTACTGCAAGCAGCTCTCTCCAGCAGCACTTGCTGGTTTAGGCAGGCAGAAGGAAAACACAAAAGAGAGATTTGTCAAGCAAATGGCAAATGAAGCTTGCCAAATTACAGTTAAATGATAGGTCCTAGCCTGGCAGCTGTGAATTCATCAGCTTCTCTCTCAAGCATGTCCAGCTGAGGCTACAGCAACACAAACTACCATTATTCCCCTAACACACCTCTGCTCTGACCTGGAGGGACTACCTCTTCATAGAGCAAGTTTTTCATGTCCATATAATTCTTTCAGCTGAAAAATCTCCCCAGAGTGCTAATCAGGGTCTTCTTAGTTTGGTTTTACACCTTCCGTCCCACGTACTTAGTGTTTTGTAGGCAAAGCAGCCTTTCTATAAGTGCAGTCTGAATGTTACTATGGCTGTGCTGGTTTTGCACACATGAAAAGGGCCTTTCAATGGTCTTGCCTCCCAGGCTGACTGTGTGCAACCCTCTGCTGTGGGAGAAAACCAGTGCTGCCCCACTCAGGCAACTCAACAGAGCCTCTGCAATGCTCTGTTAAGTAAAGCACTTCGTCTACTGCTTAAGACAAATAATATGTCTTTCTCTCTGCTTTCAAAGAATTTCTGGCTTTAGGGAACAAAACAAACAAACAAACAAAAAAAACAACACCAAACCACAAACTTAAATCTCTGACTTATAGCATAGTTTCAAGCCTGTAGAATAACTTTTTGTGTGCAGTCAAAACCAGGCCAAACACTGTTATTTACTAGTACAGATGCCAGACTGCACATAGACAACCCAAGAGAAAGAACTTCCTAGTGCTAAGCAGTAACCTGTTAGAATACAGAATAAACTGTTCTCACTATGAAAAATAAATAAAACAATACAGTTGCAACTGCAAAGCCAAGGACTCCAAATCAGAAATAGCCCAGACTAAAGGATGCCTTACTTACTTTATGCATTCCCCTTCTGCACATGCATGATGACAGTCTCCTCACCAGTGTCTGAGTCCCAGAACCATCCAGGCTGCTTTCTTTGAGAATCAGGACTTCTTACAACGAAGACAAAACAGGACAGGCGCCCATAAGCCCTGTGCATCTCCCTTGCTGAAAGGCACCGATATTACCAACACAAAAGTTACTTACAGACAAGTTCAGTCAAGCAACAGAATGCACGTTGCCTTAAGAAGAGGTGCCACACCATCCTCTCTGGGCCAGGAATCTGCAGCAAGGGCACGGCCAAGCAGGTGAGGTAAGCCACAAGCCACGTCTGGCTGCCCGAGCCAGCTCCAGCTCACTGAGGCATGTACAGTCTGCAGAGACGTGCCTCTGGGCGTCATCAGCCAGAACAAAACTCCCGCAAGGAGATGGCGTGTGACCGCCAGTGTGAGCCCTCGGAACAGGATATGCTTCCATTTCCTTACAATCCACACACTGGCTTTCACTACAGTGAACTCCTGGCTTTTTGGAGAATCTTTGCAAGAAGAGACACGTTCAGAGTCACCTCCAAGCTTTCCAAAGGTGAAGCTTTCACTCACAAACAGTATCTGTAAAGCCATTCCAAGTCTACCTACAGAACAAGTAAGGCACAACTGTTCTGTAGGAACAGTATTTGTCCCCATTTACATTGCACAAGTATCTGCTTTCTCCTCCTGAGGAGCTGCTGAGGTGCTCTGGGCACATAACTGGGAAGAAAATTCCTATTTTTCACTCCTCCAAAACAAAGCTGGCTCTGCTCTTGCTTCCCTATTACAACAACAAGCTCTGCTTTCTGCATCCCAGGGGTATTTCATCAACAACATCCCACCCAGTTCTGCGTAAAATAACAACACTGTGAATAATCTATCAGACCTTCTTTTCCTTTTAAAAAAAAACAACTCAAACAACCCTAAACTTGTCAAGTCTGCTAACTGTGAAACCACCCCTTACAGTCCAAGGGGCTGATGAAGCAGGATGACAAAACCAGGAAATACCTGGAATCGATCTTCAATGTTTATTTTTGGAGATTGGCTCTTCTCCCAGCTCTTGTTTAAAAGTTTACTCTTTTCCTCCTCTCCCTAGTTGTTCTTTCTGGGATCAAATTGCAATTTGTTTCACCTCTTGTTTCACCCACAGATCCTTTAAGCAGAGCTTCAAAACTCAAATCCTGGCTTAAAGAGCACATTCTTTCTATTTCACAGCTATCTTATTCTTTCTCACATATCAAAACCAGGAGAATGCTCTGGTATTTGTCTGAAATTAGAAATGCACAGGATCTATTAAACACTCAGTACTTGCCTGTACTTTGTATCTCTCCTATACAAGCAAATTCCTTCACAAATTCTCCTCCCAGACACATGGCTCATTTAGCAAAGGAAGACTTTCTGCTGTAGAGTAGCTCTCCACATAGCAGAAATTTTTCCCCTATCATACCTGGTTTACCTGTGCAGGTAAGTTAGGCTTTTTCCAGATGAGCTAGTGATTATTTTTGATTCAAACTGGTGAACAACACAGGGGTGGCAGTAGCAACACTTCAGAGCAGACCAAGTCACAGCTCCCTACACAGCTCCAAAGCTCCCTGAGCTTTGCATTTAGATTCACATGGCATGTTTTGGATATGGCAGTTTAAAAGTTTCTGCACATCGTCCAAACACAACTGAAGCATCACACATGCTGTCTTAGGTCACTGTGAGCCTGAAGAGATCCACATCTACTTCTTCAAGGTTTCACTCTTTGTGATGGAAAGCACACATAGCTCAGTGGATATACAACAG
Source organism: Galbula dea (assembly GCA_013399015.1). Lineage (NCBI taxonomy): Eukaryota > Metazoa > Chordata > Aves > Piciformes > Galbulidae > Galbula > Galbula dea. Next base: position 181,023 of record VWZX01008285.1, read on the forward strand.
AATCACTATGGTTGGAGAGATCTTCACAACCAACCATCCATCCAACACTACCATGCTCACCACTGAACCATGCCGTCAAGCACCACATCTACATGGTTTTTTTGAACACTTCTAGGGACAGTGACTCCACCACCGTCCTGGACAGCCTGTTCCAATGCCTGATAACCTTCTCAGTAAAGAACTTCTTCCTAGTACCCAACCTGAACCTCCCTTAGTGCAACTTGGAGCCATTTCCTCAAGTCCTATCACTTGTTGCTTGAGAGAAGAGACCAATCCCCACCCTACTACAACCTCCTTTCAGGCAGTTGTAGAGAGCAAGAAAGTCGCCCTTGAGCCTCCTCTTCTGCAGACTAAACAACCCCAGATCCCTCAGCCACTCCTCCTAACAGTTGTGCTCTAGACACTTCACCAGCTTCAATGCCCTTCTTAGGACACGCTCCAGCACCTCAATGTCCTTCTTGTAGTGAGAGACCCAAAACTGAACACAGTACTCAAGGTATGGTCTCACCAGCGATGAGTCCAGGGGGACAATCACCTCCCTAGTCCTGGTGGCCACACTATTACTGATACAAGCCAGGATGCTGTTGACCTTCTTGGCCACCTGGGCACACTGCTGTCTCATGTTCAGCCAGCTGTCAACCAACACCTCCAGGTCCTTTTCCACAGGGCAGCTTTCCAGCCACTCTGCCTCAAGCCTGTAGCATTGCATGGGATTGTTGTGGCCAAAATGCAGGATCCAGCACTTGGCCTTGTTGAACCTCATCCCACTGACCTCGGTCCATTGATCCAGCCTGTCTAGATCCCTCTGAGGAGCCTTCCTATCCACAAGCAGCTCAACACTTCCACACAACTTGATGTCATCTGCAAACTCACTGAGGATGTACTCAACCCCCTCATCCAGATAACTGACAAAGATATTAAACAGGACTGGCTCCAGTACTGAGCCCTGGGGAACAGCACTTATGACAAGCCACCATCTGGATTTAACTCCATGCACCACTATTCCTTGGGCTCAGCCATCCAGACAGTTTTTAACCCAGCATAAAATACACCCATCCAAGCCACATGCAGCCATTTTCTCCAAGAGAATGCTGTTGGAGACAGTGTCAAAGGCTTTACTGAAGTCTAGGTAGACTACATCCACAGTCTTTTCCTCATCCACTAAGCAGAACATAAAATTGTCACAAAAGGCCATCAGGTGAGTCAAGCAGGACTTGCCTTTTATAAGATGATGCTGGGTGGGCCTGATCCTCTGCTCTTCCTGCACATGCTGTTTGATGGCACTCAAGATGATCTGCTCCATAACCTTGCCTAGTACCGAGGTCAGACTAACAGGCCTGCAGTTACCTGGATCATCCCACCAGTCCTTCTTGGAGATGGGTGTCATATTGGCTAAAATCCAGTCATCAGGAACCTCCACAGTAACCAGGAGTTCTGATAAATGACTAAAAGTGGTTTAGCAAGATCTTCCACCGGCTCCCTCAGCACCCTCAGATGGATCCCTTTGGGTCCCATAGACTTGTGTGTGCCAACATGGAACATCAAGTCGCTAACTCCTGTACTGTGGGGACTTCATTCAGCCCCTTGACTCTGTCATCCAGCTCAGGGTGCTGAGTACCCTGAGGATAACTGGTCTGATTATTAAAGACTGAGGCAAAGAAAGCATTAAGTACCTCAGCCTCTACCTATCCTTTGTGGCAATGCTTCCCCCTGCACCAAGTAAGGGATGGAGATTCTCCCTCATCCTCCTTTTGTTGATAACATATTTGTAAAAACATTGTTTGTTATCTATTACTGCAGTGGCCAGATTAAGTTCTAGTTGGGCTTTCACCTTTCTGATTTTCTCTCTGCACATCCTAACAACACCCTTGTACTCTTCCTGAGTTGTGTGCCCCTTCTTCCAGAGGTGGCAAACACTCCTTTTCCCTGAGTCCCAGTCAAAGCTCCCAAATGGTCTTCTTTCCCGCTGGCTCATCTTTTGGCACATGGGGACAGCATTCTTCGGCACCTTGAAGACTTCCTTCCTGAAGACAGTGTCCAGCCTGCCTGGACCCGTTTGCTCTTCAGGACTGTCTCCCAAGGGACTCTCTCAAGTAGTCTTTTAACTATGCCAAAGTCTGCCCTCCAAAAGTCCAAAGCACCCTTTCTGTTGACCCCCCTCCTTACTTGCTATGCCCAAGATGGCCTCTAACCACCACGGCACCACTAGTCCTTCTCTGACTTGTGAAACTGTGTCTTGTTTGACACAGTTTCCCACAGCATTCTCCTAGAGAAGCTGGCCGCTTGTGGCTTGGGTGAGCACACGCTTTGCTGGATAAAAAATTGGTTGGATGGCCGAGTCCAGAGGGTTGTGCTCGATGGAGTCAAGTCCGGTTGGCAGCCGGACATGAGCGGTGTCCCTCAGGGGTCAGTGCTGGGGCCTCTCCTGTTCAACATCTTTATTGATGACTTGGATGAGGGGATAGAGTGCACCCTTAGTAAGTCTGCAGATGACACTAAGCTGGGTGGGAGTGTCGATCTGCTTGAGGGTAGGCAGGCTCTGCAGAGGGACCTAGACAGGCTGGATCGATGGGCAGGGGCCAATGGGATGAACTTTAACAAGACTAAGTGTAGAGTCCTGCATTTTGGTCGTAACAATCCCCAGCAGTGCTATGAGCTCANGGTCTGGAGAATAGGCCTTATGAGGAGAGGCTTAGGGAGTTGGGGTTGTTTAGCCTGAAGAAGAGGAGGCTGAGGGGAGACATTATCGCTCTCTTCAGCTACCTGAAAGGCCATTCTAGGGAGGCGGGTGTTGGCCTCTTCTCCCTTGTGACTAGTGACAGGACTAGAGGGAATGGGATTAAGTTGTGCCAGGGTAAATTTAGATTAGATATTAGGAAGAATTTCTTTACTGAAAGAGTGGTGAGATATTGGAATAGGCTGCCCAGGGAGGGGGTGGAGTCACCATCCCTGGAGGTTTTTAAGAAGAGGATAGATGTGTTTCTTCAGGAGATGATTTAGGGATAAGAGTAGTGTAGGGCTATCGGTTGGACTAGCTGATCTTGAGGGTCCTTTCCAACCGTAGTGATTCTGTGATTCTGTTCGTAAACAGCATGTCTTGCAGGGAGCCTTTCCTAGTTGGCTCACTCACCAATTGTGTCAGCAAGTTGTCCTCCACACACTCCAGGAATCTCCTAGAGTGTTTCCTCTCCCCAATGTTATAATTCCAGCAGACATCAGCTAAGTTGAAGTCCCTCATAAGAACAAGGGCTAGCAATAGCAAGACTTCTACAGGGCTATGCAGTCTGCTTCTCCTTCCTCATTGCAGCACTCCAATCATGTGAGCCACCCCACTATGTTTCCATGACAGTGACTATGTCACGGTTACGGCTTCCAGTTCCTCCTGTTCGTTGCCCATGCTGCACATATTGGTATAGATGCATTTCAGTAGGGCTATCAATCGTGCCTCCAACACTGGCATATTGTCCCCAAGCTTACCTCTAGTGATCTTGGTTTTATCAAGACTTACTTATTTTCACTGGAACAGACTGCCCAGAGAGGTTGTGGAGTCTCCTTCTATGGAGGTATTCAAAACCTGTCTGGACGCGCTTCTGTGTGACCTGGTCTAGGGAATCCTGCTGTGGCAGGGGGGATAGACTAGATTATCTTTCAAGGTCCCTTCCAACTCCTAACATTCTGTGATTCTATGATCTTCTCCCTTCAAATCTAGTTTCAGTTCAACTACATGCCTAAATGATGGATTTTTGAAGAGAAAGGACAGTGAAAGGAAGCCCATACCATTTGTAAAATGTCTACAAAAAAAGAAGTGAATACCTACCAGTGTTGTCCACCACCAAGCACCAGGCAGTCAGTCTCACCCCTAGGAGGGCAGCAGATTGCAAGGCAGCTCTAAGGAGCATGGGCAGGAGAAGCAGCCTGCAGTTCCCCAGTTCGTTTCCACCTCTGCCACTAACCTGATGCGTAACCTTGAAAAAGCCACTCCACAAATCTCCTTCAGCCTCTTACTTATAGCAGAAGATTGTCTGGTGCTGTGGGTCCAGCCCAAAGCTCTTCTGAATTCAATGACAGACTAGGGGAGGAGGAAGGCTTTGAACTGGACATTGTCATCTGCTCTGTGGTCTCAGGTAAAGCCCCACTGCCTTACACCATGCACCCTACACAGGTGCCAAGTCTGGTACAAATGAGGACACTGGGAGCCCTCTTAGAATCTCTGCTGGGAAATGAGACACACTGGCTGAGATTCAGCTCTCCTGACATTAAACAGCTACAAGAGAGATGCCTCCACGTGCATTCATTGCTTGAACTCTGCAGAAACAATGGAGAGAAACAGACACTTTCAGGGAATTTTGTCCAATATAATTTTAGATGTCCAGCGCAGGGTGGATGAATCATAGCCCAAAAGCATTTGCTTCTCTCTGGTGACTATGAAAGGAGGCTGGACAACTGTCTCTCAAGCACATAGTTAGATTGCCAAGATGAATCTCAACCTTTAAAGCTAGAGGAAAGGAAGTAAGCAAAGAAGCATCCCCCTCAGGTTACACTTCAGTGAGAAGGTGTGTCCCCACTAGAGACGCTTGGTGCAAGTGCTCTGTGCTTCCTTCCCTCGTAAACATCTTGCAACCAGACAAGGTGCAACCACCTGCACCAAGAGGGCTTGGCTTTGCTGGAAGAGTTTCATTTAGTCATTCAACTTCAAGCTTTCATCCAATATTCCTACAACCGAAGTTCCACATTGCACACTACATAAGAGCCTCCAAGAAGCAGGGCATGCTGCTCTGGGGGCAGCTTTCATTTCTGTCTCTGCATCATTTATGTGGTTATTGACAATAAAAAACAATTGAACATGAAACCGAGGTCTCACTAACACAAACTGAAAGAAAAACATTTCTGAAGCATCTTTACAACTACTTCATGGCCAGCTGTACACAGGCCATTAGGCACTGACCAACAAGGCACGTTTAGTAACGTATTCATTCCCCTCTGCATCACCTTTCCACTGCATCATCCATCAACTTCTCGTCTTTCTCCTGGCAACCAACAGGCCAAAAGATTCAGCAAGCAAAACTTTTTCCTGTAAAGCCTACATTTCTGCCTCCTCCCTACACTTCCACAAACGTATTTAAAAGAGCTTTGTTTTTCCTCTTAGTTGCTATTTCCTCTGATAGAACTTGCAGACTGAGTCTTAAAGTTCAAATAACCAATACCATTCTTTTCTCTTCTTCTCTATCCCTAGTCACCAACTGTACTGCTTGCATCAGGTCAGCAATCCCTTCAAAAGCTCTCAAGCCAATCTGAGCAGGAGTTATCATCAGTCTGCATGAAGGTTAGAAAGCAAACGTGCCTCTTGACATGTTAAGCCCAAGGTCAAAGCTCTGCCCCATTTCCCCTTCTGTGGGGAGATAACAGCCTGTTCTGCACCAGCCCTTTTCCCCAGTACAGCTTTCAGCTCCCTTCCTGTATGCACAGCTGAGCCAAACAGAAATCTTCTCCCCTCTTCTGTTGCTGTCCTGGCCCTTTTGCATCTCCATAGAAGCAGCTTGCTTCACCTCCTGCTGTGAACACTGTGATTCAGGTGATCTATAGAGGCTGTCTTCCTGTCCTCACTAACACTGGGACTTGTGTGCAAACAGGAAGGTTGCAGGAAGCTGGACAGTATTCAGAAACACTGTTTAGCTTTCTCATCCCCAGTCTGCAATTCCTTCACAGACAAAATGCTCCAGACTTGAGAGGTCTTGCCCCTCTCAGCATTATCCTAAGCCAAAATACTTTCATCCTTCACAGTGACTACTCACTGCTGACACCCTTCATGCAACACAGAAGGCAAGTCAGTCCAGGAAGGTTATGCAGTCAAGTCCAGGTCCTGTGGGGTAATGTGCACTGTATTTTTTCATTCATAGTCCAGTAGGTATAATCTCCTGCTCCTCCTGGTAAAGCTGCATGTCTGCACAAGACAGAGTAGGGTGATCGTAGCCTGTCCCTTAGCAAGGACTGGAAGTACCACTTGTACTTCCAGACATGCATTTACACCCTGCACCAATTCAGCCACATCAGCAGAAGTAAAAAACCCTCCCAGGCCCAAGCTAGGTTTCAATCTTTGCCACTCTACTCAGCCAGCAAAAATGAGAGGAACCTGATCTCCCAGTGGCTACATAGATGTCTCTGCCTCATTTACAGGAGTCTTCCACCCACACCAGCGAGGGATGAAATTCAGGCAAAGAAAGATTAGGTGAGAGGTATATGAAATGTCACCTTCTCTTTAATCACAGCTTATGGGTCCAGCCCCGAAGCGTTACTCATACAGCGCTCCACACTCCACATGTATAATCCCACCACCTAATCTGACTACTTGTTCAAACAAGCACATTGCTAGGAGTGGGTCCTTGCCATCACTCTCTGTACTTCCAGTGTTCCTCTGGGACCGTGTCCTCCCCCACATCTAAAAGTCCTGTGATGGTTCAAAATAAACCGTGGGAAAGCTAGGGCAAGCCTGGTGGCACACACGGCCCATTCCTTCCTTATGAGCAAGAACACAACCCATTGCAACCTGAGAGGTGCTCTCCAGCAGGGAAACACTTCAAGTATGGTAAGCAACAGATAAGCATCTCTCTGCACATACACAGAAAAAGCATCTCAGCTGGTAGACTTAACACCAGTGTTTATTGTGCCCCAAGGAAGAGAAGAAATAGGGTAAATGGGCTGAAAGGCACAGCTTTGCCAGGAAGAGTTTGGATTGTCTCTTTGCATCTCTCCATACAAATCCAGCCTTTGAGAGTCCAGATCTAAAACAGAGCTGCAGTTGCTAAGAAAACAGTGCTGCAAACAGATGTCAGGAGATGATTCATGGAGTAAGGGCATATCCCTGTACTACAGATAAACCCAAATGAATGAGGCTCTTTATACCTGGTCTTCCAAGCTGTTCTTCCTCAAGCCTTCTCTGGGATTTTATCTTTAATTTATTTCTATATTCAGACAGAGGGGAAACTGAGTGGAGCTAAATTCACTGCTTACGGAATTAATTACTGGTAATTACAATGATCTCAGGAAAAGGGCTAAACGGTGGCCCATTTTTCCCTCAAAACAAAGCTTTTTTGTCCTGAACCAAGACAACACTTTGCCCAAAAAACTATCAGAAGTAACAAAACTCACAGTTAAAAACTGCAAAGGAACAAACAGTAGCAACTTGTTCTTTTGTCACTTTTCCTTGTACCACAGAACTTCAAGTTAACACCAGTGAGATAAAGCATTTTCAACATATTAGCTCATTAGCCAGTACCACATGCTGCTTCTTGAATTCCTTCATTGTCTCTGTGCTTAAAAATAAATAATAAAAAAATAATTAAAAAAATAGCTAGCATGCAATGGGACTGCCCGAGCACTACTGACACCAAAGTTCTCATCTATGTTAATGAACTTTAGAACAGATTTTACTGGAGAAAAAAAAGGTTCCTTTGCCCCTCTTGAATCATCATGTTAAATTCTTAATAAGGTGTGAGATCAACAGTGCTTCAAGTACAGTTTCCTGAGGTTATTGTAAGGAACTCTTTAAAGAAAGGAACTTTGATATATGTTAAGAGATATCTAGAGTAAAACAGCAATTATCATTCATTACCCTTCGTTATGAAGTGAAGAACAAACATCATTTATAGACTTCCAAGTATGTTTGTACAGCACCTCACATGAGGGAGGCCCAAACATTGCCACAGTATACACGCCAGTACAGGGCAATAAGGTTATTGCAGTCACCACTGATTTTTCATCACCCTTCCGAACTCCAGCGTGTCACTGCCTGCCCCTCTCTGCTTCATCTTGTCCCCACTGCCATCGCTGGCAGGTGCCAGGGCTTCCACTCCCCTGCCACCACACATACAATCCATACCAGCCTGTCCCCTCCTGCTACGACATGCTGCCTTCTGCCTTGGAAATCAATTATGTAGGCTGCCCTGATTTCAATGTGAGGTGTGTCTGTGTGTGCCTGTGGGCTGCCACATGCTGTTATTGTGGGCAGGGTTAGAAGCCACCACCATGCTCCTCCTCAGAGCTACAAAACCGGCCGAAGGCCATGACTCAGATAACCAGGCGCCAGAGGCCACACGTGTCCCTTCTGCAGGTTTTGCATTTCAAACAGGTATCAACAGAGGTGCCTGCCAAGCTACGATTGGGTTAGCTTGGCCAACAGTCACAGTAACTAGCTGAGATTCTGCACATGTGACTTAAAAACTTTGTCTGTCTGTCCTGTGACAGGAGATTGCCATGAAAGCCAAGATGAAGGAAAACGTGGGAATGATGGAAAGAAAGGGAGAGGAAAGACATGACACGAGGCATACTGAAAGAGGGAAACAAAACTGTGAGGAACACACAGTCACAAAGGTTGTGAGAATCTCCCAAACAAACAGGCTCCGAGTTTTTTCTCTGCATATTTAGAGTAACTCGAGGAGCATGCACCGGCTCTACCTCCCAGCTCCTCTAGCAGCTCTCAGGCAAGAGAGAAGAAAGAACAACCCTGTTTGGAGGGGGGCTGGCTTTAGTCGGGGAGGTGAAAGGAGGACAGAAAGCCTTCCCTTAAATCCACACAGACGTAGCACCTGACACAGTCAGCACCACGTTACAGACCGAGAGCCCCACATGCCACATGGGCTGCGGTAACACAGATCCGTAACAGCTCCGAGGGGAGACAGGAGGCTGCCAGGAGTCCTTGAAAGATAGGAGGGCGGGAGCGAAGGCGGGGAGGGACGACGGCATGCAAGGAGGGGAAGAGAAAGGAGCCCATGGGCAGTGGGAAGAACAGAAAGTGCGAGCTCTCAACAGACAATGTTTTATGCAGGACAGCAGCAGCGACTTGAGACTGATAACACAGCGACCGAAGAAGTGCCGATACTCCTACGGCCCTTCGGGAAAGTAGTTGTTCCTTTTCCCTCTGCTGAGTGCTCTGCATAACTATCCAACGTCAGCCTCCAGATACGTAGTCCAAGAGACAACGACTTTCTAAATGACAATCCAGGCACCCATGCAAGACGAGGAGCTTTCAGGGAAGCACCGTCTACCTGCCCGCACCCACTGCGTTCCCTCCCCACCGCTCCAGAACAAGCCGACTGCGGCTTCCAGCCGGGAAAACTCTCCCGGCCGGACACCAGCAGGGCCCGGCGGAGGCGGGAATTCCCACAACACCCAGCTCCCGTCGGCCGTGCCCCGCCGCGCTTCCCTCCGCTTCGCCGAGTCAACTCCCGCCGCTGCCCCGTAGTTATGTTTTCCCCCTTTCCCCAGCAAAAGGGCTAGCAGCGGAGGGAACACGCTCAGGGAAGGGACGGACTCGCTACGGGAGCGAGGTCTCCCCGCGTCACCCCGTGCAGCGGCGTCCCGGTGCCGAAGGTGAAGCTGGCACCGAGGGAACAAAGGCGGCAGCGGCGGCGGGGAACAAAGAGCGGCAGGTACCGCCGCGGCGGAGCAGCGGAGAGGAACAGGGCCGGGAGCAGTAGGGATGGGGCTAGGGCCCGGTCGGGCCGCACCTTCCCGCGGGAGGTTCCCGGCGGGGCACACTCACCGCGGGCGCAGTCCCGGCATCAGCAGCGGTGGCGGGTGCGGGTGGTGGTGGCGGCAGCAGAAGGAGGAGGAGGGACCGGCCGCTNCGGGTGCCCCCGGGGCGGCCTTAGTGCCCCCAAGCCGTGTTTGCCTGAGGCTGGCAGCTTTCCTGCACCCTCCAAGCCGGGGACGGCAGGTCCGTGCCGGAACACCCCAGGTTAACTCGCGGCTCTGACTGTCAGGGGATACCCCAGCGAGAGCAATGGGACGGTCCCCTGCTACCCCCGGGCTTGGTTTTCTTTCTTGGCGGGGTGTTCCCGTTGTTTTCCCACGCAGCGTTAACCGGGACGGTGCTGCTCGTCCCAAACCATGGAAACAGCTAGGCAAGGCCACAATCGCTGTACGTGTCTATGGACTTTGGGTAAAGGGTTGCTCTGGAAGTTGAGTAAGAAAACCTGTGTGTTGGTAAGAACCGTTTTCTGGTCTGGGAATATTTGGGGTCACGTGTGATATAAAGAAATAAAATACTTTTGTGTTCTCACAAGCCCACAGCATCTCAAATCAAATATAGAATGTCATGAATACAAGCAGGGTAAAACTGCAGACCTCTCCTGTTCCTACATGGCCTCCATTGCCAACCCCGAGCTCACCTCCCTGCACCCCATGCATAGAACCCAGGAATGATCCACCTTCCCCTCTTCTCCAGATCCACCTTCCTCCACTCCAGGGACAGCATCATCTGGCCTTGCCCAGTCAGAACTCTCAAGGAGTAAATGGGAGCCAGTTATGTGAACATGGAATAAATTGGGGTTGTGGGTTTTTTTAGAACTTAAGAGGAGGGGTTTTGGAAGGGGGAGAGGAAGGAATTCCTTAGGTATGTTCCATTTGATACTGGATAGCTTTTGGCCATTAAACTTCACAGTGAGAGGATATAAGTCGTGAGGTTGAGATTTGCTTTACACACGGTTTGCTTTACACTCCCAGAGACTGGCCAGCTTTTCAAATAAAAATCTAACTTTCTAAAAGCCACTTTCTGCCAGTGCTGATACATCAGGTTTCTCCTCAGTCTGTGCTGGTAAAACACCAACCAACTTTAAAGTGGAGGCAGGTGAGGTCCTGTATTTGAAGGCTGCAAAGACAAATGGACAAGCTTACTCAAGCTTCCCTTTATACCCACAGATGCATCTAAAGAACCTCTGCCAGATTTAGAGCCTTGATTTTCTGTAAGGAAACTTGTCCTTTCCAGACAAAAGTGAACCCTGCACCCTTTTGAGTGCTATTTCAGCTGGAGCCCAAGAACATGATGTCTTTCAGAAGCATCAGCCAAAGGTAGTTACAACTGGACTGCCCTGCCTTGGCAAACACCTGCTCCACTTCATGCTGTCCTTGCAACAAATCAATACAAGTGGTCTTTGCATGCTTTTTTACTTGTTTTATTGAGGATTAATTAGTGTTTATGCAGTTGTTGACGCTGTTGTCTTTTGTACTCCATGGAGACAGTTAAAGGCAAAGGACTGCATTCCAGTTGTACTGTAGTTTCCTAACTTCTGTGTTATGGCTACTGTAACACATCCCCAAAGTGAAACAAGAATTTTTGACCAATTTACTACTTTTGAGTGCCATATTTCAGTGTTTAAGAAAGCAGAGAAGAAGATACAGCATCAGAGCCAAGCTCTATTACTTGGGGAATTATTGCAAGTGTCCTCTTGATCACTTGAGGCTCTTCCACATGCCATGAAATTCAGCAGAAAATGTCTCATGGAGTCCTCACCTTTTGTGCCTTGGAGAACACCAGCTCACATTATCACTTCATGCTCTTCTCACCGGCTTAACCCTGCTGTGAATCACACAGCTCCTCATCCCAGCATCCACACCACTGCAGGCACGTGCCAGGCGTGGTCAAACACAAGCACAAGTCCCAGCCCAAGGTGCTCATTTTCACTTGAACTCTACATTTCATAACTAGCTTGTAAAACACTTCAAACATATGACACCAAGTGTTGCTAACACTAACTAGTATTATTGGACAGGCATAATGCAAGCTACTTTAAAACTACTCTATATCCAAATCTTCCAACTTTTGATTATTCAGAACAGCCTGACAGTCTGAAAATAAGCTTTCATCTCTCTTTTTATACACAGCTTTCCAGCTAGGAACTGCTAAAGCCCTGTCCTCAGACTCATGCTTTCACAGGTATATGGGTGCTGCCAGTGAGGCTAGCAAGTGGCTGCCATGGACCAGTCTTTGTGGAAGGTGAACAGCTGTAACCTGTGTGAGCAAGGCTCTCACCTACTGCCCACAGGTGTCCAAAATGAACTGCCTGGATAGATGCACGGGGCACTAGGGAAAAGACCTGCAGAGCAGCTCTGCAGGCTACAACCAGCAGTGGTGAAGGTAACTGCAGTGGGGATGAGAAGCTCTCATAATTCCTGTGGGCCTCCTGAATGAGTGTGTGATCAGTTCAGCAGTGTTTCTTGCCCCAGCCTTCCCACACCACCCTGAACAGCCAATTCACAGAGTTAGATGCTGCAGCATGTCTCTTGTACAAGGCATCGAGATATTTATACATATATATATAAATATTTTTAAATGTTTCTCAAACCTTCCCAGCTCTTTTTTTTACAAACTGGAACTATTTTCCAAAATCAACTCACTTCCACAAACCATTATATTCCTTACAAAACTACATTTCTGGGGAAAAAATACATCATTTGTTCAAAACATTTCATCCCAACACAGATTTCATTGCAATGTGGACTCTGATACTATTTATGGTTAATTTGGCTTTCCAATCTGGTAGGACTGGCCTCCTATAGGTCCCATTTGAATGAATGGCATGAACTTCATGGTAGAGCATTCCTTCTGTAATGCAGAAGTTGCACAACTGGATTCCAGCAATGGAAGAAGATCAAATGCCCCAAGTCCACTGTTAAAGTGTTAACTGCAAAGGATAGTGGTGGCTGCGTGAACTAAGTTTGTTTGAATACTCCAAGTCATGTTTGCTCTGTAGTCTGCCAGAACATACCTTTGGCCTGGTGACTCTCCTTTTTTCCCCAGTGTACAACCCTCTGTACCATGCAAGCACAGTGTATGCACTGGAGCTGGAGCTGGGAGCCCAGTGAAAATTTGCCTATAAGAAGAATATTTTGTTTTCAGCTTTATTGCTCCCAGGACTTGATTTCATGATGGACACACAAAGGGGTATGTCAGCACAACTGAGGGGACAGCAGGATCCAGCTCAGAGATGGGAACACACAGCACAAGCTGGAGCTGGGAACAGGACAATACAGCAAGAGAACAAGGGGCCAGCACTGTACCAGAAACCTCAGCCTCTGTGTCTAGTTTCTTTCTGCTCACCCCATCCTTCACAGGAGAAAGGACTGCAAAAAGGGAGTGAAAGGTGAGAGTAGGAACTCACCTTTGGAGTTCCCTACCTTCCACCCTGCTGGCACAACAATGACAAGGAAATAAGGCTGCTGTAAGGTGCAGACATCACTTTTGGTGCCAGCACTTTTGTGGAGCAGTTGGGTTATGCTTCTTCCGTTGTGCTGGTGCAGCTCTTTGCGTAGTTGTGTTGTCAAACAGACCAGAAGACTGCTTTAATAAAGCAGCACCCTCCCCACCTCAGTTATTTTTATCTTGGCTCCGTTCCCAGGCATGAATCACCTCATCTCCACCAAGGTGCAACTGGAGGAAGAGAGTTGGAAATTATAGCCAGCAGCAGGGAAACTGGGTTCTGCCTGAATCCACATTGCCCCCCCCCAAAATGCCCATGGCCTGATGCCTCAGGGAAAGTTTCTCTTCAGCAATCACGGGCGATTTGTCTGCTAGAATTAGGGAAATCAAAAAAAGAGGAAAGAAAGGTTAGATCCATGTAAGCATGGGCAGCATTTGCATACTGGTTTCCACTGCAAAACATAAGAGGAAATCTGACTGTAATCACGTTAGAAATGCTCTCTTTTCCCCTCCCATTTAATCCAAACATTGATGCGTGACACAGCCACCAGCGTGTAAGACTGCAATCCAGCAGATCACTTGGGCACAGAAGCTGCCTTCAACACCTGACTGTGCCTGCTGAAGTCAGTGGAAACACAGTTGAAGTTGCACATGCTTAAATGCTTTGTGAGGTCACAAGCTAATTCAAGGACAGAGAAGCACAGCTCCAAAAGAGAAAAACAGGTTAACAACACTGAAGTCACAGCAGATCTGTAGGAAATCTCCTGGAATATGTTCATAATTAGTAAATATACACTTCCCACAGAAAATATCCTCACCTTTTCTTCAGTTGCCTTTTCTCCCTGATTTTTGCCTGTGGATTATGGTTCCTGGCTAATGACAGGACAAAATAAAGACTTCTGCACTTCAAAATTAGTGCCCGAACCTTGTTGCAGTATCCAGGAGCCTGCACTGTGTACTTTTATCTTCCTATACAACATTGCATGAGTGAGGTGTTTCAAGGTGGTAGCTGTCTTGAGGTAACCAATGCTTAATACACTGTTTAATGTGAATGCTGAAATTTTTCAGAGCAGAGGCACCAGACTCTGCTCATATGGAGGCACTCCCCAGGTTAGTCTCCTGAGGACAGGCACCTGCAAGCTGAACTGAGCAGGCCTCATTTTGCTCCATTTATAATGCAAGTGCTATGCAGAAAAAAAAGGTCTCCAGTCTACATTTTCTCACCTCCCAAAGTGCATCAGCTTCTTATTTATAGGTGAGGTGGGTTTATTACACAAAGAGATGTAACTTCAGGTTCCACCCTGAAAACAAAAATTCCAAGCTGAGCACTCCCAGCCCTCAATAGCAGCTGAGTGGAATCTCATGGGTCACAGGTATTTATTTACTGTGGTGCCTCTGGCAAGTCCAAGTCCTGCTTCAGCTACTTAAGTAGCCTTTTTGGACCCCACTTGAAGCTTTGCATTCCTGATGGGCTTAGTGGGTTTAGGAGATTGTGTTTTAGGAGTTTGTTGGACTTCTGATAAGATTAGATCAAGTTCTTGATGGATTCATTTGTAAGACCTTGACCTGATCTTATCAGTAAACTGGGGAAAAGTTTTGGACTCAGAATCCCCTTATCTTAAACCAAAAAGTTCATCTATTTTTTTCACTTATATTAATTGATCTAATTAAAAAATACTACCTCTTCTATCCTTAGACTGTGGCTGCTGCAGCACTTGCACTGCAGTGTATTTGGAAGAGCACTGTAACCAGCCTGCAGTCAAGACCACACTGGTCCTATCAGCTTTACCTTCATGCTCCTAGGTTGGCTGTTGCCTCCCAAGCACACTGCATCCCACCAGCAGTTTGACATCTCAGTTTTGGCTCTATTTTTTAGAAGTTAGGTGACAGGACCCTGCCAACAAACACTGTATTCATCCAACCATAGCAGAAGCTGCAGAAACAGTGTAGTGGTCATATGTCAGGTCTGGATTCAGGAACCTGCAGGACTAATGAGGAAATAACAGTGGCTGGGCAAAACACTTATTTTAAAAATAGCTCCAATGGGCCACCTGCAAACTCCAGGTACTTGTAAAGCAAAACTGGGCAGTGAAAGGCACCCAAGGTCTTATGCATTTTTCATTTGATGACCTCCTCTCACCCCTGGAAGCCCTTTCTCTGAAGCTCAGACAAGACCTGCGGTACTTCTAATCTCTTGACAGCCTTGCCACCTCCAGGAAAAGGACCTTTCTCCAGAGCTGAACACAACTGGGCTGAGGACTGCAGAAATAATGTCAGTACTTGCCTCCCACTCATACTGTACCAGGCACCCTTCTCACACCTTCATCTTCAGGGAACAGCACCCTTGAGCAGCTCTCAGGCAGCAGCGGTTTGATTTGCCTCTGGTTCCACTACAACACAAAGGTGTCTTGGGTGGCTACAGCCCATTTTCAACCATGATTCAACAGAGAACAAAAAAACTCTCAAGGGTAGGAAGTGGAGCTAAGGCTTCTTTGGAAGAAGGATTTAGTAATCCCAGCCACCACCTTTAAAAATCAGTGCCCTTGGGCCCCAGCCAGCCCTCAGCTCTGTCAACATCTTTGCTGCCAACTTCACTAACAATTGCACAAATGTAAATCTAGTGTGAGAAGAGGATTAAGCCCATTCTGGCTTTGTGGCCTAGGAAATGTCTACTGCCCACCTGCCACTGTGCAGTGATATATAACATGGAAAAGGGGAATTCAGGCTGCTATTGCATCTTCAAAATTTTAAAGAAAAAATCTTATCCCAGAAACTTTACCAGCCAGTGAAGTGTATATGCCTACAAGATTTCTTCCAAGCCAGAAGATAAAAGCCTGTACCTTGCCAGATGTTGGTTGAAGTACTCTAATTTTTTCCTGCAAAATAAGATTAGCAACAGCAATTTTCCATGCATTCAAGTTCAGGATTTTGTCTGCAAGGGGATTAAAGCTCAATCAAACATGAGCCTGCCTGGATACTGCACTACTCCGTGTACTGCTTTCACTTGGGATGTGACCTGCGCAGGGGGCTGTTTAGGAATCCCACTGATGACTCAGTTGGCTGAGGTTTGTAAGAAGGACTGAAGGAATGGTATTTATGGTTTCTAAAAATTTCAATTTGATGTGGGTTCCTGACTCCTTTGGGCTGATATTTTCATACATACATAAAGACTAGAAGGATTTCTTTTTACCGTAACATTTATGATTGGATTTCAGTTCTTGGGCTGGGAATACATTTGGGTTCCAGGTTTACATAATCTTAGGGCATGGCCCAAATGTCTTAGCAGGATCACAATGTAAATGCCACTAAATATTTGTTATGATTAGTAACAGTGTAATTCCACCCAGCTGTCAGGAGAAAAACAACCAAGCTGAACATATATTTCAACTAAAGATGCAGACTGATGCATATTTATGCACAAGGCTGAAAAGCAGACAATATTTAAAATGTACTTCAGGGCAAGAGGTACAACTAACTTTTCGTTACCTTCATTATTTTCCAGTTTTTCCTGGTCTCTAGCTTTATAGTCTCATTCAGTCCTCACCTGTATAAAGTTGCCATTGTCTTCAGTGTCAGATTTTTCTGGGCAACTGCCACTTTTTTGGTCACAGGAGATAGGTAGGTACTATAATGAGATATTGCATGGACCCTCAAAGGCACAACTGATAGTGTTTGCCAGAAGGGAAATCCCTCTCCCTGGCAGACTCTCGCATGCACTCTGCTTCTCTGCTTTCAGTCCTTCGGGTGAAAATCTCTTGCAGATCAGATGGAAAAGTGGTGCCTGGAAGACATACTAGAGTGACCCCTTGTTTTGGTATTTAGTGCTGTTCCTTTGAGCATTTCGGATATATTTAGTAAACTGTCATCTGTTACAGTTTGTGTGGGGACAGCTCCCATGTTTTGAGAAACCCTTGCTGTCCTGCATCGCCTGGAGTCCTTAAATTGCTCTTTCATTTACACATTGCTCTATTTTAAAAGTAATGTTAGAAGCCATGTCCTCTCCCTTAGATCCGCTGTGAGGATCCTGAGCTGCCAAACACTTGTGAAGTGGCATAGCAGTTTTTTAGCCAAGTCTTCTCCTGGGTAAATGATTTGGTATTTATTTGTAAATAGCTGTCCTGAAACCAAGGAAAAAGCATGCTAAATAAGATACTGTTGTACTACTACTTGAAGCATAGCTGCAGTCCCAACCCCCCAGACTCCCCATGACAGACCTGGCTATTTTTGGCTGTCAAGGCCACGATGCCAGGTGCTGGGGGACCTTCTGCTCCACAGGAGCACATGCACCACCACCTAATCACAGCCACACATTAGTACCAGTCAAGGCTTTGCTTGTTCATCCGCTGCCTGGGTCTGACCACAGAGCAAGACCTTGCTTGCAACTTGTGAGAAAATATAACAAACATGTTATTTTGTGTTTAGCTCAAACACTGAGCTGGAGGCAATCAGCAGGCACCCTCACATCTCAAAGAAAGGGAAGGAAAATGACAACGAGAAGAGCCCATATCAGCACAAAGATGGGGTTAAATCATCGAGACCAATGCAGCACTGCTGTCATCCCACCCCAGCTCCTGCAGGGCCCTACAAGACAGGACCCACATTCCCCATTCTCCCCACACCTCTCCACAGCCTTGCAACTTGCCATCCCCACCCTAGGGATGTTGCACTCCCCAGCCAACATGTTGGGGTGAGCTTGCCCACCTTGCTGGCTGCCATCCCCAGAGGGAAGCCTGTCTTGGAGGCAGCCAATCGCACCTCTGACATCCAGCTTTGGGTTTCCACAGCCTTAGAGGGCAGCAGTAACCCCTTATCCCCTCTACTAATCAGCACTACTCCTTTCATTATCAGTCCTAAACTGCCCCTGACGTGGGCTTGTCCTGCGGAAAGTCCCAGATCACTTACTCAGATCCAGACTACCAAAGCTGCACAGTGAATTGCTCACCCTTATTCTACAGAAATAAAGTAAATGCTTTTTCCAAATTTTAATTTCTGGAGAATATCTACTGATATATAGGCCAGTGCAATATCTCATCATGTATCATATACTGCTTGTCTCAGAAAAATCAAGGTCAAAGAAGTCCACCTTGGAAGCATGGCAGAAATTCTGTGACGATTGCAGTTCTTCTAGGAGTTGTTATTATTAGGGTTTGTTGTGCATAAAATGCAGGACTCTCCTGTGGCAAAGGGACATATATATTACTGCCACTGGCAGACAAAGGGTACATGGAACCTGTGCATGGCCCTAGAGGTGTCAGAGGTGATGGAGTCATTATGGGTACCCATGCAGGAGCTTTTTCCTGCTGGAGGTAGGTTGAGCTGCTGCTTCTGTCCTTCCCTACCACCTCCAGCTGGGTGGTCTTCATATCTCAGCATTGGGACTAACACTTCTGGGAGCCATAAATCCCAGCTTAAATGAGCCAATGCAGCTGCAGAACAGTTCAGAAAAAGGCACGTAGCTGGTTTTCAGTTGGCTGGCTGGAGCCAGAGCAGGAATTCATGGTTGGCAGATTAGTTAATGGGAGAGCAAGTGAGCAAGGCAAGGACTGCAGCTTCTGGCATCTCTGCCCACGTGGGTGAGCATGAGCCAGCATTCTATTCAAGCTGATCTAAGTAGGGCAGTCACAGTAGGGTGATCCCATCCTGAGCCACCCCAGGAATATCCTTTCCTTCTGTCTTACACCAGAGCTAGTGATCAGAGGCCATAGGGTGAGTCAGCTCAGTTAGAAGACCCAACAGAAAACTATTAGGAAGCCTTTCTTTACAGAGAGGGGTCAAAACACAGGCTTCCTAGAGAGGTGGCTGATGCTCTAAGCCTGTCAGTGTTTAAGAGATATTTGGACAATGCCCTTAATACCATGTTTTAACTTTTGATCAGCCCTGAAGTGGGCAGGCAGTTGGACTGGATGACAGTTGCAGGTCCCTTCCAACTGAAAATACTCTGTTCTATTCTGCTTTTTCATGGAGGTACTTTGTGTGATGCTTCTGATCAATCAGATCAGCTTGCTGAATAAATTCATCCCATTGTCATGTCATCACTAGATGCAGTGTGAAGGGAATGAGGATGTAGTTTTGTTATGTGGCTGAGCCTGTTTACCTGCCCACAGCCCCCAAGGTGCATGGTCGGGTCTCCATTCCGCTTCCTACTGAACTTGTGGCTGGGCAGGAGTGAGGCATTGGCACTGGTACTCACTGACCACACAGCAGTCTCACCTTTCAGGGAGCTGAAGCAACCAACAGCTTGTTGCAAAAAGTAAAACTAGCTTCTGGATGGGCTGGTTGAGTGCCTTGACTCACCCTGCCAGTGAGCACTGAAGGAAGGGATCAGGAGAACGGGATTTGCCGGCACTTTGATGACCTGAGCCATATGCTAAAGCTGCCCCTCCAGCGTGACCTTGCAGCAAAGTTGGAGCATGGCAAGATCTGCAGTGCCAGCTGGTGGGCAGAAACCAATGTTCAAGTCTAGATGTACACTGAACTCTCTTGCTGTGTGGCAGCATACTCTTCTGCAGCAAGATGGCTGCGTCTTGCTTTGTTTTGAACCAAAAGCCAGGTCAAGGTCTCCCCAGCCAATATAAAGCAAGATGCAGGCAGACATGCATGAACAGATTGTATTTCTATAAATATTACCTCTTATGTCTTTTAGGGCAAAACTTGACTGTTGCTAGTGCAATTGCAGGTGAGCTGGATGTGGGAGAGCATGTGTTTGTTGTAGCAATGAAATGACTCATCTGCGAGTGCCCTGAGAGAGCCCTGTGTGACGCAGAGATGCTGTTATTCCCCCACCACCATGGACTAAAACAAAACATAAACCTCTCTCAAGTTCACAGTGTTGCTCCATGCTGTTTTAATGACAAAGTTTACTGTGTAATTTGTCTTCGTGTTCTTTAATCACTTCATGCAAGTTCAGAAGTGAAACGGGAATGGAGTATGAGGCCAAAGCTGAAATGCAGAGAAGTTGCTTATCACTTACGCTTAGTTCATGCTATTAAACTTTCATTTGCAGTGCTATTAATCCTTCATTTTCATGACAACTTCGAAGTTCCATTATAATTATAGTTTAATGAAAAAGCTGAATCCAGAGATGTAGTTGCAAAGGGTAATTGCCTCCTGGGCATTGTATTTATAAGAGGCAATTAACTGTGTATTCTAGGGATGGCTTGAAAACATTAATTGAACAATGACAGAGTTCAACAATCAGGAAAACTTAGTTTTAAAAATCTATCTGGTATCTTTTTCTTTCTTTTTGCTTTGGGTGTCCTTAATTATTTCAATTTCTAAAGAAAGATTGATTTCAGCAACTGTTAGAATACATTAGATGTGAATAACCAGGACAGTACCTGTAGCTTTTACTTATTCAAGTGAGTCTATACCTTATACACATCTACTCAAATTCCTAATATTCTTTTTTAATAAAACTATTAGAAATGGATAATTCTTTTATTAAACAAGATTATTTTTCAGTTATGTCAGACTGGGTGGAGGTTAGGTTGCAATTAAAAATTACTAAACAAGTGCTTCAAAATTTGTTTTTACTGTACAACATAACTGTCCTGAATACATACAGAAAAAGACATAGAACTTGCAATTTAAAGAAACAAACAAACAAAAAACCCCCACCAAACTGATTTATTAAATAAAGGAGCATTTTCTGTAATTAGATTTGGATTTTTTTCTGGATTTCAAGATTTCAGAAGTGATAGGTCTCATCCTCAGCTCTCTTCCTTCCTGTAAAAGAAAGAAAAGTAGTTTTCCTGTTTTTTCAGTTGTCAGTTAGTCTCTTGAGTCGAATATAACTGAATATACTGAAAATAAGAACACTCTTTCTTCTCTAGCAGAGCAGGCTTTTGTTGAAGACTGGAACCTGCCTTGTGCTGGTGCTTGGCCCTCACATAGGAGCCCCTTGTCAGGAGATCACCATTGCAACTTTGATTGACTTTATGGCTACATTAAACAGAGGCTGCTGTGGGTCCTGTTTAATTATAAATAGCCTTATCTCCAACAGAGTAAATACAATTAAACAACTCCAATGATCTTAATGGGGTTTTTTTAGGGAGTGGTGTCAGGCACTGGTGTAGTAGGTGGGCTCCTGACGACATGTATTGACGTGACAAATCCTCCTGATGAAATCAAAAGCATTTTGGTGCAAATCTCCTACAGAAAGGTGTTCTCTCAGGTGTCGGGTGGTAGGGGAGTCTCCGAGCAGCCCAGTGAGGGCTTATCTAAAAGTGGGACCTTCGTTATATGCTTTTCCCCAAACCTCCGTGATTTGCAGAAGCAACGATGACATCTAGTGGGGAAGTGCATGTATTCACCTCAGAGGAAAATGGCAGTAAATGCTGCGGGCCAGCAGGCAATTCTGGAAGGATTTTTTTCCAAGGAGGAATTACCACCACTGTTGCTAGTAGTTGGAAAGGCACCAACAACTAGCGCTTCGAAATTCTGCCGCAATGATCTGTAAGTGTTATGTGACTCTCAGTTTCTGGGGGAGAGTTGATTCTTGGCACTGAGACCAGCCGTGTTGTTTATCACTGCTTTAAGCATCACAGAACCAAACCTTCTTGTTCCAGCCTCAAAACTGAAGGGTTAAAGCAGCAGAAGGAAGGAATCTCACTGTTGAGCTTTGCTCCATGTTTTGCCCATTTTGTACAATGGAGATTAACGTTGGATGCTTGTGTAAACACCAATCAGAGGCATCTGCTATATCTTGCTCTTCTGCAATTGTTACCTGATGCTAGCTGTGAAAACCTGAGAAATCAGAACTTTCATGTCTATACTTCATGACTCTCTGTGCTTGGTTTACCAACAAGTTGTATCAGAAGAGAAGTTAAAGGAGGAGGTGTTTCCATCAGCAAGATATTGAAGGGAAGGATAAGCCTTCCACAGCTTAGAAACAAGTGTGAGACTAACACAGAAGAGCCCACAGCAGGCTACCAGGAAAACTTGTAACCACCAGAGCCAGCAATGAAAGGATGAAAAACTGGGAGAGAGCTATGCACTCAAGGTTTAATTTGCTTTTTTTCAACTCAAAGTGTATGAGGTATACCCATAAGCATCTTATTTCCTCCAAGATCCAGCTTTTCTACAGGTAAGGGGAAGGCAGAAACAGCTTCCAGGGGCTTTCTCATTAGAGGGGCAGTGAGGCATTATTGGCAGGGCAGACTGCCCAGTCTCACAAACTGTGCAAAGAGCATGGCCAGCAAACCTGTGAAAATTCTGCTTCTTCACTCTTGAATTAGAACTGACATGGAAACAAACAGGGCATATTCTGAGGCAATATGTAGAAAAGAATGTCTAGTTTTCACTGACCTAGGGAAACTCCTTAAAAAGAAGGGATTCCTATGGCTTCAAAGATACATGCTCTTTTTTGATAAAGAAAAAAATATCATCCAGATCATAAACAATGAGTTCAGTGACACAGAGAGCTAAAGCATTCCTCAGTTTAGGCTTGTTCATTAAAACCTAACACTAATACAGGACTCTGAGATTATTCAGGACTACTGTAGTGTTCACCCTGAATCTCAAGGTAAACACTTCACTCATGTTTTCTGCTCTGGGAGTACATTACATAGGAAATAGATGTTCTCCCTGAATAAAGGATCCTGTGTCTCACAGTATCTCTTTCAGCAGCTGCAGAAAGCTTGCACCCTGCCTGACTTGGCAAGAAAGACAGGGCTTAGATGTGGAGGGATGCTGAATCCTCCTAATCCACACATGGTAGATGCCCACAGAAACATCAGAAAGCAGGAGGATTCTTCTGAAGTGATTTCCACTGAGATAGCTTCTTTTAGCTATCACAGTGGAAACTGCAAATCTAAGTGTCTGTCTCTGTAAGCAGTTCCCAGTGTCCCACGTTCTTGCAGCTGTACATCATTTTACTCATTACATTTTTTCTCTCTCTCTTGTTTGCCCTTGCAGTTTGGTGCTTTGTTAAAGCTTTATTGTGACACTAACTTGAAACTTGGCAAAGTCGCTCACAGTCAGAGCAATAATGCAGCTGCTGGAAGAGGACAAAGAGTAATCCCTGCCAGCACTGAGGTGTGTTTCCTTGGAACAGTGTAAATGGGATTGCACCAAAATAGTGATGCATATCAAAGAAGCAATCACATCTGCATTTGACAGCCTTGTAGTATTTCCTGTCTCAAATGCCAGATGTAGAGACTGAAAAACAATGAGCAGCATTGCCTTTGCCCAACAGTATCGGTACTTCAGACTCACCATATATGCCTCTGTGAGGGTGGCTGAGAACTGGAACAGGTTGCCCAGAGAGGTTCCAGAGTATCCTTCTCTGGAGATGTTCAAAAACTGTCTGGGTACAATCCTGAGTAATGTGCTTCAGGCAATTCTGCTAGAGCAGGGAGGATGGACACTGCTGATCCCTTTCAACCTTAACCATACTGTGATTTTGTGATTTATTTTCTCTCTTCAAACACCCAGGCAAGACATACCAGTACACACCTTAGGGGTTATGGACAACATACACATGCACAGCAGCACTATGCTCTACCTAGCGTGAGCATGGTGGCTGGTAAAGCTTTTGCCACCTTGTGTGTACCAGGTCATGTCTTACAGTTCCCAGCAGCTATCAGGCAACCTTGAACACTACTGACCAAATGCTTTCCAGTCACCCCCTCTTCCATTAATATTACTGCTCAGCATGCAAGCTCAGGGCACTCCTTTCTTCCACACAACTTTAGCTGATCACACAGATAAGCAAACTTATTGCCAACACTTGGGAGATTTCATCCACTCGAGGTGACTAGTAGCAGTGCTGCTTTTTTACTTATTTACCAACAGCAGCTTATTTTTGTATCCATCACGTGCCCACAAAGCACAAGACAGTGCACAAGAGTAGGGAAGCCTAGAGAGTTGTGGTCAGTGGAGCAGAGTCTAGCTGGAGGCCTGTGACTAGTGGTGTCCCTCAAGGGTCGGTGCTGGGTCCAATACTCTTCAACATATTCATCAATGACCTGGACAAAGACATAGAGTGCACCCTCAGCAAGTTTGCTGATGATACGAAGCCAGGGGGAGTAGCTGACACACCAGAAGTCTGCTGCCATCCAGCGTGACCTGGACAGGCTGGAGAGGCTGGGCAGGGAGAAATTTAATGCAGTTCAACAAAAGCAAGTGTAGGGTCCTGCATCTGGGGAAGATAACCCCAAGTATCAGTACAGGCTGGGGGCTGATCTATTGGAGAGCAGTTCTGGGGAGAAAGACCTAGGGGTTCTGGTGGACAGGAGGATGACCATGAGCCAGCAGTGTGCCCTTGCAGCAAGGAAGGCCAAGGAAGGCCAATGGCATCCTGGGATGCATTAAGAAGAGGGTGGCCAGCAGGCCAAGGGAGGTTATCCTTCCCCTCTACTCTGCACTGGTGAGGCCCCAGCTGGAGTAATGTGTCCAGTTCTAGGCTTCCCAGTTCAAGAAGGACAGGGAACTACTGGAGAGAGTCCAGCACAGGGCCACCAAATATGTTAAGGGCCAGTGTCAGGAAGAAGGAGCCAGGCTCTTCTTAATGTCATCCAATGTTAGGACAAGGGGCAATGGGAGCAAGTTAGAGCATAGGAGGTTTAGTGTAAATGTGAGGAAAAACATTTTCCCAGTAAGGGTGAGGGAACACTGGAACAGGCTGCCCAGGGGGGTTGTGGAACCTCCTACCCTGGAGACATTCAAGACCCACCTGGACTCATTCCTGTGTGACCTTACTTTGTGTCCCACTTTGGCACGGGGGCTGGACTTGATGATCTTTCCAACCCCTAACATTCTATGATTCTATGAAAACAGAAGGATTGATTTCCTGGTTGTTCAGGGCTGAAAAAGACAGATGTACAGCTCCCAAGATACAGACACCCTTTAATCCATCCTTACTTAAGCCTTGCACTAGTTTATTATGGATCAGGACCTTCTTCTAGGTTATGACTGTATTCTTGCTACCCTTGTCAAGCAGCACTTTACCCCAACTGATTACTCCAACTCATCTGAACAGGCTTGTTTGTGAAGTTTTAAAGCTCCCTGCAAAACATGAGGGATGTGATGCAAAAGCACCACGTGAAAAGTGTTGGCCTTTGTTACGCAGGATGGCAAGAGCAGATGACCAGGAGAGAGTTTGAAAGCTGCGAGTCCTCATGTCAGTGAGGGCATTTGCAAGTGAGAACTTGTCATAAATGGCTGGAGAACTTGCCCTGTGGAAGAGCAGAAAAGAAGCACCACAGAATCACAGGATGTTAGGAGTTGGAAGGGACCTTGAAAGATCACCTAAGTCCAACCCCCCTGCCACAGCAG
>VWZX01008285.1:206635-301886 GCA_013399015.1 Galbula dea
GCACAACCCTCTGGTGTGTCAGCCACTCCACCCAGTTTAGTGTCATCAGCAAACTTTCTGACACCACACTCTGTTCCCTCATGTAAATAAATATATTGAGAAGTACTGGTCCCAGTACCAACCCCTGAGGGACTTCCATACCTATTGTGTGTGGGGAACTGAGAAGACGGGAAGTTGGGAGGAGCCTCTCTTGCCTCTTCTGCCTCTCCAGGGACAGACCTGCCTCCATTCCCCCCCATCTCTTGAGTTGTCCTTTTGCGGGTGGCAAGAGGGTGTGGGATCCCATGCTTCTCATGCAGCCCTCACCTGCTGTCCCTCTCTCAGGGATGGCAAAGCCTGGCCCCAACACTCTGTCTCCTTTTCACATTCTCTTATAGTCCATAACCTTGTGACTTCTTCCTTCAGTTCAGCCACCATAGTGAGCAGATCATTCACCTGTTCACATCTGACACAGGTGTTATCTCTGCTACCTTCCATTCAAATGCCAGGCTCTGACACTCTCCACAGCCAGAGGCCTGAACACCAACATGTTTGCATAGGGCCTCAGTCTGGGTGCTGACAGTTTTTCTAACAGCAGCCCTCAGCCAAGTTACAACCATGCCAGTATCACAGTATGTTAGGAGTTGGAAGGGACCTCGAAAGATCATCTAGTCCAACCCCCCTGCCAGAGCAGGATTCCCTAAGATTAGGTCACAACAAAGCTTCCCTGCCCAGGATTTGAACCCAGGTCCCAGTGGTGAGAGTGCCGAATCCTAACCACTAGACCACCTCCCAGATATTTACAGGAGACTGACCTCACAGACAGCAGTGATGTGCCCGGATCACTCACCCCGCTCCTTGACCGACCTTTTCCAGTGCACTCCTGCGCTGTTTAAATAGCCCAGGTGGACTGCGCTCCTCCCCGAGCTGTCCCTGCCTCTCCCACAGAGAAGCATGCCGGCCAGGTCTTGCATTTGATCTAGCACACAGTCATGCAAATCACTGAAGAAGCAGTGGGATGGTAACATCTTGGTATGAGAGGATTTTGGTTATTTTTCCCCACTTGAAGTAACTAGGAGGCTGTTAGATTTATACTGAATACATTTTTTGGTGATAGATGCAAGAAATGCATTTAAAGGAGGGATTTGAATCAGGGCAGATTTGGGAATCTGGGCATATCAAGAAAAGGTACTCTAGAAATTTCATTAGAAAGTGTTTGCTCATGAGATTTCTGTATTTCTCTTTCCTGTCACCAAAGTGAATGCAGGGTGAACCAGAGAGCCTTCCCAAAGCCTTTCAGAAGTCTTTATCGAAGCTTGGAAATGGGTGACAGATGAGGCTGCTTTGCTGTGTAAACAGTCTTAAGGACACTAGCATCTTGTGAGATTTCCTGCCTGACTTAAAGCCTGACTGTGGTGCCCGTGTGGGTGACACTTACTCCTAAATCCCATGGTTTTGGGAAGCACATCAAGCAGTTGAACGGAACATGGCCCCAGCAGACGAGGGTTTCTGGAGACCAGAGGAGCTGCTGCATGTACATGTGCAGCACTGTGTGCACAATCTATAGTCATGCAGGATGTCTTGACTTGTGGGAAATGCTCATGGAGACAGTCCACGTAGATTTTGGCTGCTGCATCTCTGGAAATCTTTATAAGAGAGAAAGAACTTAACCAGAGAAAAGCAGTGGATGTATGGGAGCCTTGAGTCTATCTATAAATGCTAGCACTTTCAGGCACTGTAACATACATCCCCACATCCGTGCCCCAGATTAGCCTCCTATTATAATTAGCCTTAAAAGAGCACAGAGAGCCAAATGCAAATGTTCTGGGAGGTTTGTATGTGCCTTCTCATACTCACACGGGTTTCTCTTTACCTTCATTTGAAAGCTGACTAATTTACTCCAAGCTATATGTAATGTTTGTGCACACAAGCTGGGAACACTGCTCCTCACAAGCTTACAAACAGGATATACTTACAGAATTTCCTTGCAGGTTCCTTTATTTTTTGCCACAGGTTTCTATTCCCTGGTTTAGGTTTCTCTTTGCCCACACCCTATCTGCCTCAAGGGTGCCTAAAAGGCTTACAGTGGCCAAGTGCCACAGAGAGACGAAAGAAATTAGTGTCTTCAGAGCAACACCCAGTGACTTGGAGCACATCTCAGTGTGAACAAGCTAGTTGTTGGGTTAGTTGTCCTTACTCCCCACTCCCACATCCTGACCTCCCTGGCTACCAAGCTCCATGCTACCAAGCTGGGGCAATGCTGGAACTGGCAGATATTTTCCTACAAGTCGTAGCTCTTTCTTCAGCTCAGCAGATGCTGTTCTGTCAGTGCACATTCATAAATGCTGCAATTTATTTGATGCACAGATTGGCACATTTAAGCACTTACTACATGTAGTAAATCTTAAGCCTGGTGTGTATGTACAGATGCATTCATGTAATTAAACACTTAGGGTAATTACTCTAATTGCCTAGCTTGACTTGTTAAGCTTTCCATTCTGAAGATAAAATTCATTTACCTAAAGAGACTTCATAAATAACTAGCTTCATAGTCCCCTTCATTCATATCTGTCCTCATACAGCTGGGGGCTTTGCTATATCCCCTATCCCGCATCATGACTCCTTACGTTAGAGATAGGCAGTGACTAGGGCTGCTTAGTCCTGAGAGCTAGATGCATGTGTCACAAGCAGTCTGCAGTAAGCTGCATTTGCTTGCACAGTCCCACAATTTCTAGCAGATATACAACACAGCTGTAGCTTGGCATGGTGTCCCCTTCTCCCTCCCTCCATCTCTATGCAACAACCAACACAGGCTAAAGAACCCTGTAAGGTCTGGCTCTGCAATGTGGGTATCTGCGCACATGCATGAGCTAATCCTTCCATGCCTGCAAAACTCCCTGATCTATGTGTTCAAAGATAAATCTTCAAATGACAAAACATCATAGTTTGAACACAAAGCTGCAGAGACCTTGGCATTATAAAATTCAAACCTCCAGCACACGGGTTATAACTCCACATTTCAACTATTCAGATAAGAACAGGCCACCTATTCTGTTACCCTTTCCAGAGGCTCAGGTTTAATCATTGATGTGCCAAAAGGAGATATGCCTTCATTCTTGCAAATACTCTCCACTGCTTGTGCTGAGCTGAAGGGTCCNATATTACTCTTTCCAGAGGCTCAGGTTTAATCATTGATGTACAAATACTCTCCACTGCTTGTGCTGAGCTGAAGGGTCCTGAAGGAATGCAGCTGTTGTAATCATTCATCAGCTCCTCTCAGCCTTTCTTAAGAGGTAGACTTTCACGTGCCCATCATGTGCTCTCCTAATCAGCCCCACCCAGCAGCCTTTTGCTAGGAGGGTGACTATTTGTTTTCCTAAAGTGGATGGATTTCCCAATTATTTGCAACAAGATTATTATCCTCAAAAAAGTGATCATTGGGATCCAGAATGGAGATACAGCTAACCAGTGCTCTTCCTTACCTCTGTAAATGCACTGAGTCGTTGTGCTTTGAAGCCATGGCAAAATGAAGACTAAAATAAATAGTACTTTACAGGCTTTCTTCTCCAGCTGGACTTAGAGTTAACTCCTGCATTTATTTGGACAAGTGGAAAGAAGCGTGGGGCAAACTCATTCATCCTCTTTTAATTCTCTGAAATAGCTCTAAAGGAGATTTTATTGTTTACACAGCACATATAAAACAGGCAGTGATCTGACATAGTTTTGTGGTGCTGTCCTTTGGAAAATTTATTTAATATATTTGTGGGTTTCCTGCTTGTGTGTAAAACACATTCCAGACTCCCGTAAGTAATAACAATATAGCCTTTATAGCATGCCAGAGCACGGTAGCCCAGCATGAGAAAAATCTTAGGATTCAGAGGCACCTCTCCTGCTTGGCACCATTTCCCTGTACCACTAGGTGGCTTTTCCACCTGCTAGTTTGTATTTCTTTCTTCAAAGTCGCTACAAGTAAAATGAATCTACTTGTAAGTGAAACCATCAAACTGGGGAAAAGGGAGAAGAAAGCTAAGACAACTTCAGGCAGATGAACTCTCAAATTCCCCATATTTTTAAAGCGAAATCTTCACCAATCCCTTGTCTGTCCTTCTAATGTTTTGTTTCAAGTTAGTTACAGCTAGGTACCTGGCTTCCAGATTAACTAGCATATGGTATCTGCTCAGATATATTTCTGTATAGCTATGAAACTTTGCAAAGTAGTGTATGTGTCTGGTTTTATGATAGACATTTTTGTAGTTCAACAGAATAAAGCAATAAATAGAACAGAAACAGGGGGTGTCCAATTTAATGTCTCACCATGTTCTCAGGAAGAGTAAATCTGGGTTTGCCTTTTCAGATATTTTACTGTTTCTTAACTTTAAACTACAGATTTTACAGATTACTCACGCCTAAACACTGCCAATATCTGTCTACTGCTAGTATCTTGTTCAAGTAGCACTCAAACCTTATTGCCCTCTATAGCTACCTGAAAGGAGGTTGCAGCAGTGAGGTGTGAGTTGGTCTCTTCTCCCAAGTAACAAGCAGTAGGACAGGAGGAAATGGCCTCAAGTTTTGCCAGGGGAGGTTTCAGTTGGATATTAGGAAAAATTTATTCACTGAAAAGGTTGTAAAGCACTGGAACAGGCTGCCCAGGGAAGCAGTGGAATCACTATTCCCAGAGGTATTTCAAAGACTTGTAGATAAGGTGCTGAGAGACATGGTTCAGTTAGTCATGGACTAGGCAGTGCTGGCTTAACAGCTGGACTCGATGATCTTAAAGGTCTTTTCCAACCTAAATGATTCTATGGTTCTAAGATTCAGTGTCTCAAACTCTCTCCAAAAAGAAAAGCCCTGAGTGGCTCATGGACTACATGAGGGGAAAGGAGGAGGTCACAAATCCACAGCTGTGTTAAAAAAAAACAAATAAAGCCTCCCCTCATAGTTTTTCTTTAAGTTTGGCCATGCTGAGCAGCAAGTATTTTATTGGAAGCACAAGAGACCTGAGTTGGGCAGAGACAGACCTGAGAGATTACTAGAAGTTTAGCAGACAAATACAGGATTTGTATTTTCCCTTCATTTCAGACATTTTTTCCTTTCCATATTTAACTCTGGTTTTCTATTACAAAAATGCCCATAGTCACTGGAGAGAAACCATGGAGGTCTCTCCTGACAAGTATCCTTCAGTGGTATGAAAAGCTGCAACAACTCTTTCAGGCAGAACACAGTAACACACACACGGGATTCATGCACAAATTTGGGGGGGGGGGGGGGCTAATCCTGCAACTAATTTTACACACATCAGGTATGATTTCAAAGAGGAAATCCAGTGGCTGATGAAAAGGCTGAAGAAAGCTCCTTGCTTTAGCAAACTGCAAAGACCCATGTTTGGACTTGATTATCTGTGTAAAAGCTGGTTCCCACCTCCAGATAATCAGCAAAGAGAAGACCCAGCCTGGCAAGAGGCTGAGAAAAACACACTTGGAGCTGCTTCTCTACTAATGCAGCCCTACTCTCTCTTGGTTGCCATGTGCTGATCTGCACTGTTTTGATCCAAGTCTCTGCCCTAATTATAGCAGCCAGCTTTTTACACCAACTGGTTTTCAATACACAGCCTTCCCAGGGGCCCTGGACAAAGAGCAGATTTCTGAGAGAAGAGGAAGATAACAGTTAAATTTATTAGAGCAAACACACACTCAGTAAAATAGGGTAGTAGTATAGCTGGATAAATAAAGCAATTAGGAATGTTTGATGTTTTTTTCATTATACCTTTCAAGCAGCCTGTATATAGTGTAACCATCCATGGTATAATCCTCTCAGACCCAAGTGAGCTCTGCCTGAGCAGCCAACTAAAAGCCATGTTATCACATTAGCCTGGTGCTGATTCAAAGTCAATATACTTTGATCCCACAGAGATCTTCTGCAGTGGCTTGGCACTACACAAACACAGGCAGACAGATTTTGGTGGGCATGGAGAACAGACCAGTGTTGTCTGTAGTATCTCAGTGCCTGGCACACCAACGTACCCACACCTACCTGCAGTAGACTATGTAGGTGCATGTCTAGGCTGATCTTTAAATGACAGTAATCCTAACCAAGTAGTTCTATTTGTGATGCTTGAGTCCTCTCATCACAATCTGTCTGTGCCTTTGCTTTGGCCCACCAGTTTAAAGTACCTGCACAGCACACAGGTAAAGCCTTGCCAGTCAGTGCCAGCAGTTTGAACACATTCTCCCTCCATAAATTTCTATCATCTGCTTTTAACTCCCTATGCCCACAAGCTGGAGCAGAGGACTGCAGTGCACAAACAGCCAGAGGTGGGGTCTCTGCACCAGGGTCGTTTCCTGACCTGCTGCAGGCCTGACTTCACAAAGGGATTCGATGTGATGACTGTCAGCAAGCCCTGGTAGAGAAGGGTTCGCCTAGACAGCCCGGGGCCACTGTAGGAGTCAGCTGGACACCTCTCCCATGCTTGCCTAGCCACTGGGGCCAAGGCCACCTCCTGCCCACAAAGGCCCTGCCCTTCTCCCAGCCCTCAGAGAGACCCACTACAGAGGCTGTGGCTCTTGGCCATAGGAAGATTTGATATGCTTTCCACAGGGTCAGCATTTCTGTCAGCAGATATTCCTCTTGAAAGCTTCACTCTTGTCTTCTCCAGGACTATCTTTGGTTTTATGCCTTTGTGAAACAGTTTTACACTAAACATGGCATAGATGCATGCTGTGGTGTGACCTTTTTTACTGTTTTGGTATAGTTAGAGGACATGTATAGGACTTAGAACAATTTTCCAGCACAACAAACAAATGTTGTTATAATCCTATATTCTCAGTGATTTTCTTTACCATATGAGCAGGAGTGTGAAAAGTACCAATTTTATTTTACCAAGGATTGTGCTGGCAATTTATGGCTCCTATTTCATTTGTTCACAGTAAGGAAACATCAGTGGATTCAATGTAATACAATTTTTCTACAAGATTCTCAAGTCTGAAAGGCTACATGGAAATCATTCACAAATACCTGTATTCACTGATAACAGCTTTTCATCAACTGATCTACAAAGCAAATCAGTGTCCTTATTTCCCTGCTATTCATACAGAAGCACCGAGAGGAAAAACGACTTTATAAGCATAATGCCTGCTAAAAACATAATGGCCTGCAGAGGTGTTAAAGACTTCTGGCTCCTCTTGACTTTATTTGGCATTACAAGAGTCCTGGAGGCCCATTAAGCAATTATCAACCTTGACCTAAATAATTCCTTTACATTTCAATTTCTTATTGTCTTTACAGAGAATATTTCAACACTAAGAAAATAAGTTGTATCTTAATTCTATTACCAGCAGTTCCACAGGCTTTTCCAAACTCATTTCAAACATTTTATGCCCCTGACAAGATTCAAACATGTTCAACTTTCAGCACTGAGTGCAACCCCTGTGACTCCAATGCACAAAGGTAAGTCCTTGCAGAATCAAAGCACTGGGGTCAGTATCTTCACTGGAAGTTAAACATTTCACAGTGAGGTATTACAAAAAGGGGTTTTTTTTGGTAATTATGCATTGGGAAGCACAGTGTGATGGAGATCACTTCATACTGAAAACCTACAAAACCTGCCTTAGAAGAAATAACCCTTAAAGCAAGAGGTGAAATTTTCTAAGGATTTAAAGTGCAACCCAGAACCATGCATAGAGCACCCATGTCTGCATGAAAACAGTACTTATATTAGAAACTGCATGTGGCCAAAAAGCAGCAGAAACCAGAAAGATATAAATGACTATTCATACATTTTTAAACATCAGTTTTTAAACCATTTAAGCTAAAATATATGAATCAAGCCAGATTTGCTGAACACATGGCTCAGGTTCAGTGATACAGATCATAAAACTTAGCCAGGCTTACACAGACTCTGATCTGAGTTTCAGATTTGTGATTTACACTGGTTTCAGGTTTTCTTGCAAGTGTTTTGCACACTGTAACAAATCCAACTGTACTTTAGTGGTCACAGTTTCAGGGTACTTCAAGCACCAGCACACTCTGCAACCTCCTTCCCCTGCTCCGAGGGGTTTGGTGCCTGTGCTCAGGTTTAGCCCTGTAACCTGGGTCATGACTGAGGGGAAAACAGCTGTGAGAAGCCTCCTCCAGGCTGGGCTATGCTTGGCCTTCTGCCTGATCCTGCCCTTGCCTCCTTGACTTGCCTTCCTGTCTTGAACATGCTTCTATCTCCTTGCTGTGGCTTTGCCCAGCCATGGTTGGGCTGCAGCTCATGAGGGCTGTTTAGCTTGTGGGTGCTGCACAACTGCCCCCCAACAGACACTGAGCCCATATTAAGAGAGCCTGGTGTGATTTTTCCACACAGTTGTTTCAAAAATCAAACCAGCTTGTTAAGTTACACACCATCACTACAAATCTTGCAGGCAGCTGTTATCTACTTAAACAATAGGGTCTGCCACTTGGCTGACGCACTACTTACAAGGATTTCACTGAACAGGACATGCAATAGCAGTATGATGAACAGTCTCTTGCCCCATCTAGGTGCCCTTTCTGGGTACAGAAGTTGTAGTCCCATTTCAGTGAGAGTTCAGTTGGAGGGTGGTGATTTTGTTGAGCTAAGAAGGTGTTCTGATTCAATCAGCACCTAAAATAGGGCTGTTAGTCATTGCTATGCCATGTTTCTCTTGGTCTCTCCAAATAATGTCTCCATATTCTTTGGACACAACACACAGCAAGCCACTGCTAGCATGAATGCCAAATCTTGCAGACTCAGAGGCTGAAATTTCTCTAGGACAGAAATATCAACTCTGTTTACCTCTCAGAAAACACACACAAACCTGCATTCTATCTACAATGCTTTAACATTTTATTCAGGCTTTGCTTAGGATTTGGTTGTGTAAACAGTATTGGATAACTATTTTCATACTCATCCAAGGATGTCTCATAAATCCTCAAGGAACTCCATCACTCTCACTTTCTGTCTCCAGTTACTCAGTGAAGTTCAAGTCCCCTAGGAAAAATGAGGAGCAGTCCTGTCCTAGGTTAGATTTACAAGCCATACCCAACAAAAAAATGACCCTGCTAAGGGAGAGATTCTGTCTGTGTTTTTTTTCCCCAGAACAAATCCAATTTTACCCTTGTTACTGTCATTGTTGGGAAGACTCTGCCAGTACTTTTCTTCAGCTAGCACTTCAAGGGTGAGAAAAATATGTTGAAATACAGTAATATTGCCCTGGTACCACCATGTGACCAGAAGTGTGAGTGCTCCACCAGTGCTACTAGGATTAAAGAGTAGGACAGAAGTGGTTGTACACCTTGGGGCTGCAGAATCTCTGCCAGCCACATTATGCACACAAAACCAGAGTTTTAAGAGTTCTCCTGACTGCACATATGGGGGAACTATTGACCAAACAAACTCAGGAGAGAAAGCAGACAGAGCTAATGATAAAAAGGTATATTTAAAAGGTATACATATATACCTATACATCTATATATAGAAATACAGAGGTGGACAGCAGGACAGTTCTAAGGCAAAACTGCATCACAGCAAGTGATTTCCTCCTACAAGAAATGAGAAGAAAGCCATCTGATTAGCCAGAAAACCTGCAAAATTTAAGATGAGGTGAGTATGACAACTCCAGCCCCTTCATGAATACTTCTTTGTCTTTCTTTGTTGTCTGGCTAAGCTGGTTTTAAAAGCCCCCTCATCAGCAGTATGTAGTTTCTAGTACAACAAAAATGCAAACCTAAACAATCCTTAGAACACTCAGGCTCTTAACTGAAGAACCTCTACTGCAAGTTCCTCCAGTCATGCTTAGTTAGAAACAATTTTCTTTCTAAAATGCAGTGATCAAAGATATGCAGTCTCCCACTGCCTCCAAAATGAATAACTTCTTTAAAAATTCTTCTCTTTACACCATATTTTATCACTTGCTTTTCAGCAGCCAGAGCAGATCACGAGGGTGGTGTTAGAATATGCATGGGCAAACTAACACAGAATACCTGCCTCCTCAGTTCTGCTCTAAGCATGGCTGCACCACAGGCTCTGTGAATCAGCAGTCTAGAGTTCTTGGCTGATTTCTACAATTTACATGTCCTGACTCCAAATCTACAGCTGCTTAACTTTTGTTGTATGACTAATCTCACTGAACATCAAGGGCAGGACTTAGGAAGCCTCCAATACATGTATGGCAACTTCTGATACCTTCCAATACTTCCAATTCAGATCACCTAATCAAGTGTCTCTGCTCCCTTTTCAGCCAAAGCAGTTAAGCTGCATCAAATACAGACCTCCTCCATCCCAATCACCAAACTGCAAGTCATGCATTGTCTTGTTAGATCTCTTCCTAGCCCTCTGCACTTTACAGGCAAAAGTCTAAATTCAGGAGGAGGAATGGAAGATGCAGCCCCCTGGATTACACCACAACCAGGTGGCTGCAGCAGTCTTTTGAGTCATGAGTGGGTTGCTTCCCAGCAGGCCAAGGTGAAACTGAATACAGATTTCTCATTCTCTGGTTGCCTACATTTATTAGGCTATTATGGGAAGGATAAGCTCTGGTGCTTCTCTTGCCTCATCCTGAGAAGGAAGAGAAGCCTGTGGTTTCTCTGTGAGCTGTGCTGGACTCAGCATTATGAAGCTTGGAGTATGCACAGCAGAGCTTGCTTCTCCAGGGATTCAGATGGAACACAGATATCTTTACTGTGCTCCTGAAGCAAGACAGGACTCAGCCAAGAGCCTGGCCCTACCTGTCACTGCCACCTGTGACAGTGATCTGGGGAACTGCCAGGACAAATGAGTAGCTATTAGTAGGAATTTTTACACACCTCTAGGGTCAGATAGCTGCCAGAGCAGGAGATTTATAGGTAGTTGTCTTGAACTTGGAGTCTCATTTCTGGTGCCTGAAGTCAATATTGTAGAACCTATCCATCATGACAATGCACTTACTGAAGGACTTGGATGTGTTACTTGTCTGAGGGCAACCTATATAAGCCTGTCTTTTAACTCACCTCCCTGAAAATGTTCATTATTTATCTCATGGTGGCATTTTAAGGGTTAATTGACATTTGAGGAAATACCTTTGAGTCACCCACCTAATTTTGAGCACTTTCTACATACTTAAGCAAAGCAGCAATGTTCCTGCTCCCCTGAGAGCCAGAGCTTGCAGAACTACTGGTTCCTTTGCAAAGACCTGTCATACAGGTTCTGAATTGCCCTGGGATGCATGGCTTGCCTTACCTGGAAAAGGGTGCAGTGGTAAGGTAAGCAAGTTCTTCCAAGCATCATCCTGTGTGTTGAGCACACCTGGCCATTACCTGAGACCCTCCCCAGGACTGGAAGCACATACTGTCCTGAAGATGGAAGACTGAGGGAGGTGGCTCACTGGCAGTTTCAGGAGATTCAAAGGAGAAGGCTTTTGGTAGTGTTCTGGATGTTCTTAATTCACCTGCAACAAATAGTACCATAGTGAGAGTGAATTAATATTGACTATAACATTGCTGAAAGGGTTTAGAAAGGTCCTTCCCAGGCAAGAACTCTGATCACTAGGCATTTACATCAATAGTAGACATCCTATCCTCTAAGAAAGTGAGATCTACCCTCTTATTCATAAAAATACTCATAACTGACTACCATTTGTAGATCCTGTATCACACATAATTCAAAGTATCTCACTTTTAGTCCTACATGAGGTGTGGGATGGAGCTCCAGAGCCATCCTCACATTTGGTTTGTTACCAGCTCTCTCCAAACAGCTCTCTCATCAGCCTGTAGACTTCTTGATCTGTCTGTCTGCCTTTTCCATTCAATTGCAGTGCTTAACATGCTCACACACATGTATTTTTTCTTTGCTGCAGATCAGATCTTCATTCTAATATGGATGACTTCATTTGTAGTAGCAGCTATGGTTACAAATGCTGCTCCTGAAACCCAAGAGAATTCATAATTAGTATGAATTATGAACATACTCCCTAAATTGTATCTTCGTTTCCATCACTGAATGGAAAATGAACAAATGTTGTTGGAAAGAACCCTAGGGAAGCTTTCAGTCCTCCTACTAGTCTCATGATGAGTAACTTGACACACCCTTGAACATGAATCAGCTCCATTTCATAATCTTGTCAATTTGAGATTTGCCAAGGAAGAAAAGTCCTGAGCTGATTAAAACAGGCACTTGTGCATGCTAAGAAAATCCCCTGTTTGCTGTATATCTCATACTTCACATCCTGATTCTCTTACCATATCAAACATGTCTTCCTTAGTGATTTATTTGTCATGTATGTGCCTTGCTTACTTTCCTTGCACTGGAATTTTTGAGTCTGATGGTAGGATATAAACACGCTACCTTTCTCCTTGCTGTCATGTCCTAGTATGCCACATGGTAAACTCTCTGCTCCTGCTCCTGTTCAGGTTGATTCCCATGATTTACTTCCCCTTAGGGTAGTGTAGGGTGCACCACTTTGATGAGTCTGAGTAATCAGACTGTGTCTAGCCTCTTGAAAAGGTGTTCTTTTCTTTTTTTTTCCCATGAAGCTGTAGCTCCTAGGATGTGATCCTTGTCTCTGAGGGGAGTCATGGGCACCTCCCAACTCTGCAGTGCCCTGTGGAGGTTATGCTCTCTAAACTGGCCCTTCAGGGAGCAGGTTCTGCCACTGGGGAACTGGGATCCCTGTTGCTCTCAGCATGTTCCAACAAGAAGCCTCCCACTGCCAAGAGTTCTCTGCATTTGTTTGCCCCTGCAGCACAGTTGGCTTCAGACAGTCTTGCACACAAAATTAGATCCAATATGCAATAACTGCACTTCATGCAAGTCAGCATGAAAAAGCTTACTCTTTTCTTAAAGAACAAATATCTTTAAGGTATCTGCAGTGACAAAAAGGCTGCATGTATTGCAGAAGCACAAAAGTTCAGACGCTGTGTGGAAGAAGGAACCCTCTAATTCAGGGCTCTGGGCTGTTTAAGAGCTATGCACAAGTTTGGGGGTTTTGCTTTACCCTATTCCTCTTCTGCTGTCTTGCTCAGAACAAAATATAGATATAAAACAATGCAGTGATGTTACCCATGCAGATATAAGCACTGTGTTAGTAATATGGTAATTTCCATATGCAAAGAGTGTGGACAATAATGAAAGCATGGGAATGAAGGCAGTGTCAGCTATTCTGAGTAAAACCAAGCAATGCTAGAATTTAGTCCCTGGTAGGCAGAGTGAAGAAACACCTCCCAGAGTTTCACACCCACATCTAGGTACCATTAACCCAAACTTTTGAAAATGCAGGAATCTAAACCTCCTCCCTCTTTGTTTCATTTCTTGTTTCTGAAAAAGGAGCAACCAAACCCCAGAAGGATGAAGATTGTAACAACTGCATTCTTAGAATGATCTGACAGGAGACCCTGCCATTGCAATCTCTTTTATTACTTATTTCCAACATTTTTATGTGTTTCTTATAACAAATCACAATATTGTACACCTTGTACCTGCACACAATTACCTAGTCACTAAAATTCTGTGCTTTTCCAAGGTTATGTGCCAAGACAGACACGTGGAGAAAAAAAACCACCACCCCAAGCAGCTGGGCAAATCAGTAATGATGACCACACTTGTCCCTCATCTAAATGAGGCAGCAGTATAATAAGAAGCACATCTTGTGACAGGAGAACATGTGCTGCTGTGCCACCCTGTGCTAAAACAGGGACACACCAAACCCACCTGATTTCATTCCCTGGGAAACCCAGGCCTACAACTCTGAAGCAAAAGATCCACCATTCAGGCAATGCTTCTAATTTCTGCTTTTGTGGCTGATGATGCCCTTGCTAAGTTAGTGTGATTTCATTCTTGTTTCAGTTTATCTGGTCTGCCAACGGATCAGATTTCTGAGGTACCCAGTGACCTTCCCCTATCATAACCAAATGCTACAGCAATTTAATAGTGTGCAAACAAGGAAAGCTGCCTAGAGAAGTGAACAAATTTACAAAAGAAAATCATACAAGGAAAGGGTTACAACCAAACCAAACAACAACACCACCACAAAATAAAAAATAAACAAAAGGAAAGACACTCTTACATATGGAACTTTAAGCATCATCCTGCAGAAATACATAAGCAGGCTAAACTGAAATCAGAGGACTGCAGCAAGTAATTGATTTTTTATTGCAGTTGGTGAAGTTTTTAGCATAGCAATCAGAATGCCAATAAAAAAGGAACAAGAACCAAGCCTTATTCTTTCTAAACTACTTAACTTTTTTTCACCCATGGATAATCACATAGTTGCTAGACCTTACCTCCCAGAAGCACTACACTGGTTCATTAAATAGATTTTTACTAAAGATAGCTAGATAAAATATTTTAAGTTCTATTGAAAAAGCTATCACTGGAATTCATGAAAGATAACTTGTACAGAAATAAGCTATATTTTAACACCTGACACTGCTTACTTAGAAAGTACTGTGCAGAACTCAGCAATGACCACATACATCATAAGTGAGCTGAAAACAACTCAGTATGTTCTTTCTCTCACTGATGCAATGCAACATTAGCACCTGCCCAGGGCTCCTTCACTGAGCTGTTGCAATAGCTCATACTCAAGAACAAATGACAGCACTCTTGGGGTTTTTGGCTTGCAGTAATATGTATTATTTGGAAAGAATATACATTTGCTTATTTTCCTATGTATTTTTCAAGACTAAGTCTTATGCACTCCTGCCTTCCCAAATCTGGGTACTCAACTCATGGTTTAAAAAAAAAAGGTAGGATTAGCACTTTTTTGTTTAATTTACATTCAATGTCTAAAATGAAGCCTTCTTCTTACTCTAGACACTCTAACATCATTAATAATACAACGAAACCCTGGCAACATTAGACCAATTATTTCAACAGGAAACCAGCCATTAAGAGCTCTACAGATACTCCTTTCCATACATCCTGGCATCAGCTGGGATAGAGTTAATCTTCCAAGCAGCTGCCAGCCAGGCTAAACCATGACACCATCCTTCATCATCAATTCTCTTCACAAAATGCTATCAAACAGATGTCTCTTCCACAGAAAGATAACCAGATTCGATCTACTTCAGATGATGACAGAAGACAAGTCCTACAGTCCTGGAGAATGCCCTGCCACCTGTTCCTCCAGTTGTATTAGGAGAGAAAAACAACTGGCTGCTGATGACTCAGATCACAGAATCACAGAATGTTAGGAGTTGGAAGGGACCTTGAAAGATCATCTAGTCCAACCCCCCTGCCACAGCAGGATTGCCTAGACCAGGTCACACAGAAGCACGTCCAGACAGGTTTTGAATATCTCCAGAGAAGGAGACTCCACAACCTCTCTGGGCAGTCTGTGCCAGTGCTCTGGCACCTCAGCTGGGCAAATGAACTGCTCTCTGATAGTTTAAAGCTTTACAAGGCAGAACCAGCACCTTGAATACACTCAGTTAACAGTGGTCATCCAAATGGATGCTAGGGAGAATGTCTGATTCAAAAGGGAAGTCCTGGTCCTGCTCCTGTCACTTGGGCAGGCTGGTCATGGCAGCAGCTGTAAGTGGGATGTATTCTGGACTTCATTTGCCATTGATTCCCACAGCTGTCCTGTCAAACATTTACAGCCTGTGGGAATGTGTCTGTGAGTACACTGGTTTGCCAGGCATCCTTGAAAATGCATGTGTTATGGGTATCATGCTCAGACAGCACTGGTGTGGTACATTGAAATGTATCCAGGAGAGTGCTGAGGCCATCTACTGCAGATGATAATCCAAAGAAACACATTGGCTGGAAAAGCTCAGTTATAGGCTGCACTCCCCACTCCTCTCAGTGTGCCCACTGCAATGGTTACGTATTTCAAATGCACAAAGGTAATTTAGAAGCTACCTCAGTATTAATGGAATTTTCACACTAATAGTTCAAAGTCAAAGCAGACGAGTTTCAACCACACACACTGTTTGTGTGCTCTTTGAGCTCTTTTAAGTTACCAAGCACATATCATAAAGACAAGTCTCACTTCTTCCTTTGTAATCACTGTCATTTTTTCTCCCCCTATACAGTTACTCAGATCTCATTCCAGAACACACCATCAAGTTAATTAACAGATTTCAGTTTGTTCTGTGTTTAAGGGGAGAGGATTTGTGGCTTGACTCTGGGGAAACGCACAAAACAAGGCAGCAGCTTGTTTTGGCAGCTCCTGTCTTTACATTTTCTGCGCAAGAGCCAGGAAAAAGGGAAGCATGTAAATTAGGAAGCACATGTATCTTGCAGGACTAGCATCACACATTTCTCTAAAGGCAGAGAAATGACAGCACACCTTCCATTCTCAAGATAGAAAAACTGATCATGCACTTTTTCAGGGGTGGTTTTACTGTGTTTCTCTGCCAAGCTGCTGATCTGAAATCTTATTTATAGTTCATTTATCCCTCTTTCAGTAATAGCAGCTTCTCCATTGCTAAATAACTTGTTTATGTTATGATAATGCCTCAAGCAAGGTTAAGACTGTAGAAGGCAAACATATGCAACATATAAATATATAATGTACAATATAGGAAATCTATCAGAATTCATTTAGTGAACTCTAATTCTCTTAGCCTGGAGGCAATTTGGCACTATTGATGTTCACCTTGTGAAATACTTGTAGGAATAATAGCCAGACTTCTAAAGAAATTTTCTTGTAAGGATCTCTTCCTTCAGAAATTTAAATGGAAATGCAGAGAAATTTTTCCAAGCAATCCAAGGAAGCAAAAGGCCAAAACCTTTAGATATTGTCCTAGTAAGTATATTATGCAGCCAAAACCTTAATTCAGATCAGCTTTTTTATGGACTACAAGTATTTCAAGGCAAAAAAAAATTTCATGGTTAAAAATACTCATGGTTATTAATGAAATGTCTGCTTCTGGCATTTAAAACTTAAACCATGATGGGCCCACTAGATTAACCTGACACTACATGTATCATGGACCATCAGATTTCAAACTATAATCATCCAATAAAATAAAGCATAACTTCTGCTCAGCTAAAAAAAATATTTTCAGAAATACATCTAATCTTCAACAAATGACATAAAATGGTAGAAAATCCTCAGCTTCTCCTGGGAATGTGCTCTGCTGATTAACCATGTAAAAATGTGTGTCTTATTTCCTCTTTGAATTTGTCTGGCTTCTGCCTCTGGCCATTGCTTCTTATTATGCCTTTCTTCAATAGATTAAAGAATCTTTTAATATTCTGTATTTTCCCCCCAGGAATGTTCCTATACCCTACAATCAAGTCACCTCCCAATCCTCTTTTAGGTATCTTTTAACAGCCTGAGCTCTTCAAACCTCCCAGTGCATTGCAGTTTCTCCTAACATTAGAACATTTTCCTCCATGTTTTTGCTCTCTCCTTTTTTTTTCCCAACATATTTCTTAAAAACTGAAAAACAGAACCATATGCACTATCTTCTGGATGGCATTGTTAAGGCCAAACAGGAAAGTAAAATAAACATTTTTTAATTCCTTTGTTTATACATTGAATAATCCTTTTCTGCCATAGCAGCATACAGGACTGTCCTTATCTGATTGCTTACTTATTCCCACCCTTAAATCCTTCTCAAAGTCATTACATTTCCAGGATATAGTCTTCAATTCTCCAGTTAGAGCCTCCAGACCTAGTTCTTAAGATAGACAGCTTTATATTTGCCTGGATTAAAATTCACTAAGT
The DNA here is from genome assembly GCA_013399015.1 of Galbula dea. NCBI lineage: Eukaryota > Metazoa > Chordata > Aves > Piciformes > Galbulidae > Galbula > Galbula dea. Next base: position 224,266 of record VWZX01008285.1, read on the forward strand.
TTGAATGGGATGCTTCTACCAACCATTCTGATCAGTGCCCCATCCTTATCATTATTTAGGACTCCCTTAATCCTGGAGATGAATTTTTGCAGCAGCAGGTTTAGATCTGCTGCCAGATCATTACTAAATTGTCGTAGAACATATGACCTACTACTGGAACCTTGTTACACATCGTCTCTTTCAATAGTTTTCCTTCTTGAGACCTGGCATAAAATTCCATTTATGTGGTTTATTGGCACTGCATGCACCCAATGACAGTGAGAATATCATGCTACACTGAGTCAATTATCTCCTCTAAACAGTATTAACAGCTATTTTTACTAAAACACCGTGTAGACTTGTATCATATTCCTTAATTTCAACTTTTTACTATTTAAATTCCAAGTCAGATCTGCTATTTTGGTGAAGATAGCTATTAAGCTAACTCGTCAATCAGGTCATGTTGCTCATCCTTTTAAAAAACTGCACAAAGCAGCACACTGATCAGTTGTTCTCACTCCTAAATTTAAGGTAAGATAAAAATACACTGGAGTATTAGCAAGCCATAAATCAGTACCAGTTGGGACAAGCAGAGCAATCAGAGAGCACTGGTGATCACAGCTCGCGTTGCTGTTTCCAGGATGGACACCCCAGTAACTGTGGACTTGCAAAGTACCTAATCCTAAATTCTCTGATCCTGCTGAACTTTACACCACGCATATTCACCCAGGAGAAGGCGTGGAACCTCCTTCCGACGATGCAGCAACCTCCTGCACGGCTTGTCTGCTCCACATCCCTGCAGTGAACCCACCACCTCCATCGCTGAACCACCCTGACTGCCAAGGCTAAGGCCGCTCACAGTCTCTGCCTGAAATCAGCTTTCCCTCTAGCGTTTACACTACCAGACTTTGGCTTGCGGCTCGATAAGAGCAGAAGAGGAGGCCGCAAAGCGCAGGGTCAGCCAGGATCAGGACTCGAGGGTGCTGATGCCAGGCACGGTGACTGAGGTGAGAGCGCCGGCAGCTCTGCCTAACTCCAAGGGAAGGGTAAGTATCTCTCGGAGAGCCCGTAGTATCGGTGACCGGGTTGCAACTGCAGATACCCTCGGAAAAGGCCCAGGACCGCCGCCGAGGCCCCACACCCCTAGCTGGTTCCGCGCCCCCACACTCCCAGCCGATTCTGCACCTCACGCTCGAGGCCGAGGCACACCGCCCGCCGCCTCGCGCAATGCCGAGTCCTGATTGGCTCTTTCTGCCAGCGCGGGGCAGGATCGGGAGAGAGCCGCGGCCAATCCACGCCGCGATGAAGTTTCCCTGGGGATCCTTGCCCGTGAGAGTGGTGGTTGTTGCGCAGGCGTGGAGAGGGGCGGTGACGGATGTGCGCGCGCGTGAGGGAGCGAGTGGAGGAACGAGCGGCGGGCGGAGCGGGAGCGGAGCCGGAGTGGGGGAGTCGAGCCGAGGGCGGTGGTAACAGCAGCAGTCCAGCAGTGTCTGTCGCTCCGCGACGTCTCGCCCTCGGGTGGGTTTCCTCAGGGAGTAGTTTCCCCTTCCCGCGGAGCGCACGGGAGCTCCCGTATCTTTCGTCGCCCCTCAGGCGAAGCCCCCCTTAGCTCCCCGCACACCGGCCCGGGCAGCGCTTTGCCGTTCTCAGCCCGCCCCTCGCGGGCGGCCTCGTCCTCCCGCCATGGTTCTCTGCCGGCGCCTGGCCCGCCTCGCCGCCCACCTGCAGGACGCGCGGAAAGTGGCCGCTTTCCAGCGGCTCTGCGGAGTGGAGGGGCCTTCGGGCTGGGCTGACGCGGAGCAGCGAGCTGGAGGCCGGGGGCCGGTGGTTAACGGCGGGCCCTCGGCCGCGGAACGAGCAGGAGATCAAAGGCATCCCGCCGGCAACGGGACCGTGCCCGGTGGGTCGGACCCCCCGCAGCGGTGGAGGAGGAGGCCGCGCCGCAACTCCCTCACAGAGGAGGACGGCAGCCAGGAGTTCTCCACCCGCAGCCGCTTCCTCTACTATCTCTTCAGCCTGGGAACGGAGCTGGGCAACGAGCTCTTTTACATCCTCTTCTTCCCCTTCTGCATCTGGAACTTGGACGCATGGTTGGGGCGGAGGCTTATCATCATCTGGGTGTGGGTGATGTACCTGGGGCAGTGCACCAAGGATGTCATCCGCTGGCCGCGGCCTGCCTCCCCGCCGGTGGTGAAGCTGGAAGTCTTCTACAACTCCGAGTACAGCATGCCCTCCACCCACGCCATGTCGGGTACCGCCATCCCCCTGGCACTCCTGCTGCTCAGCTACGGCCGCTGGCAGGTAATGCTCACCTTCTTGTCCGTCTCCAGGTGTTTTCCGCGCTGGGGTGTAAGGCTGTGAAAGGCATTGATTTCTTTATGGAGAGGAGGTGGCTGAGTTCAGGAAAAGAGGAAATTCCTGCCTTTTTTCCTTTGCCCCCCTCTCAATTTATTTTTCTATGATACAAGTAACTGCTCAGGTAACGAGAACTGTTAATTACTTCTTCTGTATGGAAGTTCTACCTTTGTGAATGGTTAGCTCGGTATACATTAAAAGGCTGTGTTAACAGTCTGCGTTTTGTTCTTGTGAGTTTGTTTTCAACTTATTTCTTGTAATGTTTTGCACAAAGTTTGGTTAGGCATCTAATGTTTTTACAGGCGTTTGGTTCTTCTGACTGAGAATTTGGTGGAGAGCCAGGAACTAAAGGGCTTTTTGCTGATCCTTCTCTGCTTTGAGTCACTTTGTAGCTTGAGTCGGTTTGTAGCTTTAGCCTTTTCGTTAGCACTATTTTTCAGTTTCATTACCTGTAAACTGGAAATGACGGTTTCTCTTTTGAGGAGTACATACTCTTTCAGATGATTTTACAGCTATTCATGTGCTACTAATTAGCAGGAAGTGATAACTGTGATCTTTACAGCACCTTCTTTTGGCAAACTTAAGATCTGGCTAATGCACTTTGGGTCAATAGATTAAGTTAAAATAACGCTGTTGAACATGTGGTTTACGCAAGCTCTAGCTTGCATGTGCTTGCTCTTAGCGGTATGGGCAACAGTAAGAACTCCAAAAGAAAGAACAACACGTGTTCAGCTCTCTTAAATCCCTGCACCAGTGTTAGTGGTAAATGAGGGAGAAAGCTTTCCTAGGCAACAAATGTTCTGGGTAAGGGTGGAAGACTCAGTGTTTAAGAAGTTATGCAGTAAGTTGACTCTTAAGTTGTTAATGTTTACAAATTTTTATTAAAATACCTTCCTGTTTTAAGTCAGATCTATGTTGTATTGATAGAGAGAACTCTCTTTTTAAGCTTTATGCCGGGGGCTGAAGTCTTGTCTTCCCAGTTACTGTTAACAATCACCAGTTGTCTTCTGTCACAGTGTGACCTTTTGTGGCTCTATCTCAGCATCATATGGAATGGATTCCTGAAAAGAAAGAGATAGTTGAAGGTTAGAGATTCCATTTGGCCTCTCTTTAATCAAAGTTTCTGCTTCTGCAAGGTGATAGAGCATTTCCAAAAGAAAGCTATGAGGGATTCATATTCTTTGCTAGGGAAATGTGTAGTATTTCTGCTAGAGTTGTGTAGGCATCAGGTAATGCCATGTTTTGTGGGTGTTTATGAAATAAATATTTGGCATTTTGGCATGGGATGTTCAAAATGACTATCTAAAATCTGAATATTATTATTTGTTAGATGTGTCGGGCTGGTGTCTGTTGGAAGAATGAACTGGATTCCTGTTTCCTTGCATGCAGGGAACCTCATTTAGTATTATCAGTCGATGAGCTGTTCACAGACTGATGTCACGTGTGCAAAGGAGAACCCAGCTTGACTGCTTTATAGAACCACCAAACAATGTGTGAAATGGTATTTCTACCAGTGAACCAAATTCCATCTACAGGTTGCCAGCTGGGCAAGTCTGTGAAATACTGTGCTAATTGACTAAACATATTTAAAATGAGTGCATATTAAGAAATAACAAACATTCAGTCATATTTAGAACCAAACAAAGTAACAGACCCCTTGGAAACTAAATTCTACCATTTCAAAATGTTCATTTTTTAAAAAAAACCCCTTGTTCTGATTTTTAAATTACTTCCAAATATTAATCAGAAGTTGAATACCATTTGATTCACCTGTAAAGAGAGTTATGTTTTTGTCTAATGGTTCTGCTGTTACCCATATTTTACTTGTTTTGAACAGGAGTGAAATCTGGATGACAACTTTTTGTCATGCTTTTCTGGAACTAGATGGCATTTAAAAAGACTGACTTCAGAAATTCTTGGAAAGCTATTACAGTAAAGGAACTTGTAATAACTCTGATTTTTATTAAATTATACATATTTATCAGTAGATGGATGCTGGGGTACAGTCTTTCAGTATAAGCAAGCATTGCAAAGACCCTGATCACGATGAGTCCACATTTTAGGATTGTTTGTTCAGAAGAATCATCGTGGAGTAAGACTGAGTATGAATTTAGGCAGATACAGCTATAACAGGGATTATACAGGGATTTTTATTCTGGAATACAAGTAACTAGTTGAATTTGTCACTTTGAAGTTTGTACTAAACCAAAGAAAGCCAGTCTTGCTTTTTAAAAAGAGGTTACTTGAGAGAGAAGGGAGTCACTTTCCTGTATAGTTTGTTTGGAGTTTGCTTTCATTTGACTATAACTTCCTAGAATTGTGTCATCATTCTTTTCTATCAAACAATCTGTGAGTCTTTTCCATAAAACTACCCTTAGTTTTCTAGGTATGGCCCAAATTGCCCATTTGAAAACGTTATTTTTTTTCAATTCCAGTAGGCTTTCTTTTAACCTGTTGAATTAAGTTTGTGCTTTCCTAGTTTTCTTTACCTATTAGATTTTTTTAACTACGCACTGTAAACCAAAAATACTTGCTTGTAAATGCAGTTGTTCAAGTTAAATATTTTCAGAGAATATGTATTTTAAAGATGGTTGTAACAAATGTTCACAGTTGGACTTTGGACGTAGGGAATATTCAATGCAACCAACTTTCAGACAGAAACAAATGATATGTTGAGATAATTTTCTTAATAGCTAGCTGTTCTGTCCATTATGGAATATAACTTTTCAACTTCTCCTTGGATCGTGAGAGCTTACCTGAAACTTTTTATTCCACTTAAATAAATATATATAAAGATTATGTAATATTGCTAAATTTCAGCAGGATAAACCAGCTGTTTCAAAGACTTCAGTAACCTTGAAATACAAAGTTCAGACTAAACACTTAAGAGATTTTAGAAGTGTTGGAGATGTTGTGATTTTTTTTTTTTCCCCCTTTCTGTCTTTGAAGCTCTGATACCCTGAAAAAGCTTAGAAGACAGTGAGACTATATAGATTTTAAAATGATACAGGAAAAATGATACCTTTATTACATTGGAGAAGACCTGCATACTTTTACGTATTGACAGCTGGAGTCAGGCTCACTTATATCTTGTATGGAACAGGGAGGAAGAGACACTGTGAACTGCTAATTAGCTAGAAAGATCTCCAGAAGACTAAGGCTTTGACTACAGGAAAAAGTTTTCTTTATATTTTATTTGATTACTTTGAACTGCTGATTTCAAATAGATGCCAACACTTTTTTTTTTTTTGAAATGGTGCTTGAATTAGGATCATACCTCAGTGTGATGTAACTGAGGAGGGGTAAAAATAAACCAACAAACCAAAAAAAGAACCCCAACAGTCAGTGAGACAGAAAATACACTTTTCTCCCAGAAAACAAGAGTTCCTGCAGAATGTAGCCTGACTTTAAGAGTAGTTGTCTGGATTAGGAAGTGATGGGTTTGCACTCCTTCCTGAGCTGTGCATTCATGAGCTAAGTCAGGAACTGCTGACTCTCACTGTAGGCCATTGAAGGACCTTTCAGTTGATATTCTTCAGGAGGCCAGAGCTTTGATTGATGAGTAGCTGGCCTCTGTAACTACATTAATGAAATGTATGAATGTTCAAACAGACTTCTTGTGAAGCAGTTTAGGTCCTTAAATATGACAGCGTCGTCCTCTTTGTGTAGTTGTCTGCCAATGTTTTACATGCAAATCCTGTTGTTGGTGACTGTCTTTCCACCCCACTGATGATAATGGTGACCTTAATAAGCATTACTGCTAAACCTGCAGCAGAGTGCATCTATTCTGTAATGCTTTCTGTGACTGACACACCTAGAAATATTTTTCAGTTTTTATTAGTGCTCTGCTGACTCTCTATAGTACCAATTGTGTAAGAATGCCATGTGGTATCATGTCAAACACCTTTGTCCAGGAAGAGATGCCTCATCTATCAGAAAAGCCCAAATGGATTTTAGCTGAAATACTAAAATGTTTTGGAAAAACTTAAGCAGAGAGATTTGTGCTTGTCTGTTTTTCTTATGTGTGGGGTTTTTTTTAAATCAACAATCAAACAAAAACTGGTCTGACATGAGAAGCTTGTCTGCAGGGTGATCTGAAAACCAGAACTGCCCACACAATGAAGAGAGAGATGGGAATTTGGAGGGTCAGCACTGGCCTTGTCTTGTGTATTTCAGTTGTAAGCTGGTCTTGTCTGAAACATGTTAATGCCTGTTCATTATTATTATTATTACTAATGTAGGTTTTATTATTTTAGAACATTATTAATAATAATAATGTCATTCATCTGTAAAAAAAGCTGGAAAAAGTTGTGTGGCCTGTCTGGTTTAGGTGTTCTTAAAACTTTGGAAGGATCATAGCCAGTTGTTAGAAAGCTCATTGGAGAATCCTGCCAGTGGTATGCAGCAGCCTGTCCTATTAAACTGTGTTGATTGGCATTAAATATATTTTTCAGTTTTACATAAGCATATCTTAAAAGGATCTTGGGTGAATATGTAAATGCAAATACTTTAGGTTAGATGCAGAGTTTTTGAGGAAAGGATTCAAAGGAAATACTTTATTTCTCAAGCAAGTTTTCCTCTTAGTGGGTTGTACACATGTAAAGCACTCCTTGTACTTTCGGAGAGGGTGTGTTGATTAAACCTGGGAAAACTTCAGTTTTCAAAGACAGATGTTTTTTAGGTGTTGGGGCCATAAGCAGGGCAAGCCATAGGCAATTCTTGCTGGGTGTGTTTGGGGGGGATATTTACTTTTTTGGTAATGACTGCTGGGATAAGAAGTAACAGGCTCTAATTCCTATTGTAACTCTTTGATTTCTTTTCAGATGATGTGTAGCAAAAATTAAGCTTTTTAGCTCCCTGCAGGGATGCCATTGAAAGCTTTATTGTAGAATTTAAAGAGGTTCTTTTAGTGACAGGTATGACTCAAATGTTAATGCTTTTTGATGTTAAGATTGGTCAGTGGAAGAAAGAAGGAAAATTGATAGCTTAACCAGTGTTATTTACCACTTGGCCTCTTTTCAAAAGACTATTTTTATTGTCTGTTTTTACTAAATTACCTAATAGGTTGTCTTTCCTTTTTAACAATCCTCTTGTCTCCTTTCTTCTGCTCACTTCAGAACATCATTTGTGGTGTGTTTTTTGTAGTCTTCTGGTGAACCCATGTCTTGGGGTCATTCCTGTAAACATTGATTATAGCTTTTCATGAGACTATTGCCGACATATAGCCCTAATACCTTATTAAAAACATGATACTCCAAGTGCTGCCTGGATTCTTTCAGTGAACTCTGGCACAAAATAGTTGTCTCAAACTCAAGCTGAACTTCTGATTCAAAAAGATCATTGAGTAATACTTCAGAACACAAAATATTAGAAAATTGGTTTGAAAGCCTTTGTGGATGCTGGAAACTTCTCGAATATGGTGTGCTTATAAAAAAGTAATTAGCATCTAGAGTGTGTTTTTAGAATGTTCCATTATGAAAGAAGGAATTTTCTGACCTAGGTCAAAGCTTTTGGGACAGATTGTTTCCTTATGAGCATTTTTAAACAATGGTTATGTTATTAAGACTCTTGGCAAAAAGTCAGATAAGGGGAGGGAGGAGAATAGACACTCAAAAGGAACGTTTTTCTGTGTGATCCAGTCAGAAGCTTGCAAGCCCTTCTTGGAAGATATAATCTGATAAAATGGGAATTTCCCATTAAAAACATAGGGCATAAAATTATCAAAGCATTACTGGGAGTAGTTTCACTACTGCTTTCCAAATATGAGCAATTTCGTTCAGTTTAATTGATTAAAACAAGATTCTGGATGAGGCCTCAGAAGATGAATCATCTACTCAATCAGCTTTATTCTTAGCTTTTTCTTTAACCTAATATGTAGAAAACATAGTAAAAGCTCTTTTTGTCTTATTTTTTCTTTGAAGAGTTAAGAGTATCTATTTGCAATATTATTAAAACTGTAATTAGAGTGAGATGTGACAGAGCCAAACACTATTTTCAAAATCTTCTTCAGAGTTGGAATTTGTGACACAGCTTCTTTCTTCCCCAAACACCCCTCTCTTGAGAGTTCCTAACTAAGAGCAAGCATTTATTTTCATTTCCAGAATTTATCCTACTCTCCCTGCTGTTTACATCTACCTGCATGTGATTCTTAAAACATGACTCCCCCATATACTTTTTTCCTTCATACTCCTTGTTTTTAGGGTTCTGCTGTTGAGCTGTTCTAACATCATCATCATCTCCCCCACAACCCCAGCTTCTTGCCTGCAGTATCATTAGCTGTTATAGCCTGCTGAGCTTGGCACTTGATTGTTCTTCCTATGCTCCAGCTTCTGTTCGTCAGGTATTTCAGAAATGCAGGAGAAGTCTTTATTTATTAAAGAAAAGCCTTACCACTGATTAGAGCCTGAATGCACAAAATATACTTGACAGGAAACAAGAATGGACATATGGTATTAGGTGATGGACAGAACAGCTTGAAACTTTTGACATGTGCATGAACACTTGCAAGCACATTCTTACCACCAAGTAATTGTGTGCTATTAAATTTTTTGGTCAAGAAGTTTTCATCACTTAATGAGGTAGTAAATCTTCCCTTGGTAGTCTCTGACAAACAAGAAGTCTTGTCTTTCCAGGCTTCCATCTTCCAGAATGTTTAAAGAGGTACTGGAAGCTCTTCTGTACTTCAGAGGATGTAGAGTATACCTATCCCTGTATACACAGCATTTCTGCTTTGGTAGTCCTGAGAGGGAAGAGTGGAGCAGCACCATGCAGGGAGTTTGTGGGCTTGAGTGTTCTCCTAGAGCAGGCAGTATTGCGTCTACCTTGAGATAGATGTAAATGATGGAGGTTTAATGGGGCTACTCTTGTAATAATATGTTCTGGTAGCACAGCACAGAGTGCAAGGATTAGTTTTGGGCTGCTATAATAATGTCAGTATCTGATAACTCTGCACTCATGTCTTGAAAGTGACCTAGTTGCTGGTGTATTCCATTATTAGCATAATTCTGTCAGGCAGGAAATTGCATTTCTTCTTTCATCATTTCCGTTAGAAACGAATCATTAAGTGCATAATTTTGTTTGGGTACAATTTGTAGGTGAATGTAGTAGAAAACAAGACATGTTGCTACAGGAATTAGAGTTTAAACTAGATGTAACACAACTGTGAGCTGGGCATTTAGAATTGATTTTTAATGTCAAATCTGTTTCTTCTGTGAAACATAAGATTCATGCATATCTGTTTGAGAAATTTTTTTCTGGGTTTGTTATGCTAGCATGGTCCTGGGGCTGAGAATTCATAGAATGTTGGAATAATGCAGAAGACTGATGATCCTCTCTCAAACCTTTAATTGGAAGACTGGTTTAGAAGCTTGTCAGTGTCCTTCACAGCAGAGATATAACTTTCTCCAATAAGATTAAATATACTTTATCCAGTTTTTTTGATAGTCTGCCCTCAGGTTACCCATAAAAGGGTAAGAAAACTGCCTGTAGTTCTTAATTATTAGAATCTCATTCTGAGATTCCTGTACATCTAGACTGCCTGTTTGTATTGAAAATGTTCATCATTTCATGGAGGAAGGGAAGGGATTTTTGCAAACATGCTGTTTTGTCTTGTGACTTCTTCTTCTATAAAACTAAATTTTTAGTACTGGAAAAGGAAGCTATATCCTGTCTTGTACAACATTTTGCAATATGGTAGTGGGGAAAGTATTTCTTACTGTGCTGTAAGATGTGAATTAGCATACTTTTATTCAAAACCTAAAGAAGTTAAAACACGAAGTTTCTACACATGCTGATATATGCTTTTTCAAGAACTAAGTATTTTGTTTGTTCTTGGTAAACTGTCCTTATTAATAAAAATTATTTTAACAGAAGGTGGAAATGATTGGAAATAATAATTTGATGGGGTTTGTTTCTTAATTATGGATTGCAAGAGGAAACTTATGGGTTTGTAGAAAACAAAATACTGTTCTAGGAGTTTCATACTGATGCTCAAAGATTAAGGCTTGCAGAGACTACAACAGAAAGAAATTGTATTTATTTGTAAATTATTATGAATTCTTCCTTTTCAGGAGAAAGATGAAGCTGTTAGATTTTGCCTGGATTAATTGTTAACAGTGCTAGTATATTCCATAGCTGCTTCACCGAGTGTAAAACTGTTCCGTAGTTTACAACGCAAGGCTTGTCTCTCCCCATATTGTCAATTTAGGAGATCATAATGTGACATGACTAACTACTGCAAAGATTTAACTTCTTACTGCTTTGCCTGAGAATGCTAATGCCCTGAAATTCATATATCCTACATGCAAAGGAAAAAAACAAGAAAAAAGTTGGAAAACTTTGACTTTAATTACATTTTGATTTCATGACAAGGGGACTTGAGATGATCTTAATAGGCTTGGTTTGGCTAAGGCAAGGAAAAGGGTAATCATAAGTTGCATTAATTTTAAGTAATTATACAATTCTTATACTATGATTTCCCCCCCAAGTCCTAATGTAATTTTTTTTCCCCCCCTACCAGTATCCACTTACATTTGGACTGATCCTTGCATTCTGCTGGTGTTCTTTGGTTTGCTGTAGTCGAATTTATATGGGAATGCATTCAATTTTGGTAAGAGAATAATCTTACTTAACTTTTATTTTGATGGTGTTCTGATTTCATAAACTTACATCACACTGAAGTTTTTACAATACAGTGACTGTATATGGATTTTTAATTTTTTTTTGAATATCCTGCCATTTAGGAACAGAACACTTAGATTTCTTCAGCAGAGAAATTGATAAAATAGCTAAAAGTGGGTGTCAGACTTCTGTTAATTTGTACTTTTCTTACATAAATTTAAACTACAATTAAAACTTAGCTGATTTTTATTAGTGGTTTTAGTGCAGAAATTGATATACTTTAGCATAGGCTTATACTCTGTAGAGGAAGACTTAATTTTGCAGGATGAGAGGGTGATTCTTAATGTCCACCCGGATTCCACATCAGCTACTCAAAGCATTTCAGAAGCAACCACAACTTCCTGCTGTATTTACAACACCCCTCTCCCCCAACTTAGGCACTGTCTAGTCTACATGACGCATCACAATTTGTTGCATGATTCTGTTCTAAGATGTCACCTGTCAGCTGACATTGTCAGCTGGAGTATCAGTTCATCCTATCATCCTCCACACAAGTGGTTATGGCTTAGGAAGCCTCCTAATCCCTAATGCAAGTATGTCATTATTCTTTCTGAGCTGCCTTATTTTCACATTTTTCTTTTACACTCTGTTCATCTACCAGCTTTACCACTCACTACCAGGCTTACTTACCATTTTCCACCTGTTAGCTTTTCTTCTTCTAGCAAGTGATTCTCAAAAACCTCTTTAGTCATCCTTATTAGCAGTCTTTCATTCTGAGTACTGTTCCTTAGTGTGTGTTTTCCCATTTTTATATTACATGTATTTGTGTTTCAGTTTGATACTTTTTTAATCCTTTTTAAAGATGGCAACAAACTGAAACCCTAGCGTTTAGCATGGGACTCTGAAACACGAAATGAGCAAGTCTGACTTGCATATCAGCCAACTGTATAAGAGCTTTTATCAAGCATTCGGTTAGTGGAAGTGAATAAACATGATTTATTGAAGACAGAGCAATACAAATCCTGCTGACAAAAGACCCACCTCCTAGCTTATAGGAAAAGCTGATAAGCATGAGAATGAGGGTGATCTGGTTTCTAGTGCTTGCATTTCTAAAAAGCTTTCAGCAAATTTCTTCTTAAGGTGACAAAAGTTGCAGGTAATTCTCTGCAACTGAGTGATTAATCAGCAGTAACTGAAATTTAATGCTAAAATAAAAAGTAGAGTAATCTTTTAACTATGAAAAGACATTTTCAAAACAATAATAAAACTGAAAATGAAGTATGAAGCCACAGAATTTAGCTCTTCTTTAATAGTTGAAAACAGTTCTCCATTGTTGCAGTATTGATAATTTTGAAGCCAGAGTGGAAAGTCTGAGCTCATCTAATGCCTAGCTGCAGTGGTCCTTGACTGCCTCACCAGCTGTTGCTGCCAGCATGCCTGTGTGTTGGCACCCAGGCACTTAGGTTCAGTGTTGAGCTGTTACAGCAAACTAAGTTGGCAGAACTTATTCAACTGGGCTATCGTTGTGCAGAGTGTAGGCTGGAATCTTCCCGCCCTGGACAAGGACCGTTGTAGCCAGCAGAGGGGTAAATCTGCAGCTTTGTTTGATCGTGGATCATTTATTCATAGCTTCATTCGTGATCTGATCATGATGCAGATGACATGTTAATGGATGATGAAATGCAAGTCCCTATTTTTAACATAAAGATTTAATGGTTTATGGTACATGAGAAAAGATGGGAATGCACAAATCACTTGTAGCAACAGAGCAACTAAGACTGTCATCTTACTAGTGTAATGTAAATTATTTTTGAAATAGTTATTACACTGAAACAATATTTTTCTCTCTCTTCAACAGGATGTTATTGCTGGATTTCTATATGCTATTCTTATCTTGGTTGTCATCCATCCAGTTGTGGACCTGATTGATAACTTCAACTTAACTTACAAATATGCACCCTTAATTATCATCAGTCTCCATTTAGCCCTGGGTATCTTCTCTTTTACTCTGGACACCTGGAGCACATCACGAGGAGACACAGCACAGATACTGGGCTGTGGTGCTGGAGTAGCCTGTGGCTCTCACGTTAACTACATCATGGGTCTAAAGTTAGATCCTCCTCCTGATACATTACCTTTATCTCTTTCCTCTCTCACTGTGACTGTGTTTGGAAAAGCCATATTGCGGTTGTTGATTGGAGTAATAGTTCTGTTGTTAACAAAAGTAGCAATGAAAAAAGCCACTATTCCACTGGCATGTAAAATATTCTGCATACCACATGACGATGTGCGGAAAGCAAGACAGCGCATGGAAGTTGAGCTTCCCTATCGCTACATTACTTATGGAATGGTTGGGTTCTCCCTCATGTTTATTGTTCCTTGCCTTTTCCATTTTATTGGTCTTTCTTGATGCAGTTTTATCACTTTAAATAGGGAGAACAGAGCGAGTTGCTTTTTGAAGAGGTGCACTAGCTTGCTAAGAGGAGGCCAGTGAGCTTGGCTTTAGCAGGGTCTTCACTTTAACAGCAGTACCTAGTAGGCAAAGCATTTAAAGAACTTTGCACATCTTTGGGTATGGTATGGGGCCAGAAGACAAGTATCAGACCTCAAGAAGTGCTGAACTCTATAAATGCTATGTCTAGACTTATTACTGTAACAAAGTCTGTGCGTGTGTGATGCAATGAATGTATCTTACTGTCTGTCATACTGTACCTGTATCCATTGACATTTTAACAGGTATGTCTGATAGCTAATAAGAAAGCTTCATTCATGATCTGTTTGCCATTTCATGTTGATTTATTCAAGTTGTTGGACCATAGACTGCTAAATTTGCTTTTCTGTATTCTTTTCTGAAGTCTAGTTTGGAGATATTTCAGCTAACAGGCATTTCTAATGGACCAAACTTGTACTGAGATTGAATTTTTCTAAAAAACAGAAACAGAAGCCTCTTTAGCCCCTTCTACAGATTAAAGTGACTGGATTGGCATTGGTTGGTATCACTAACATAGAGAATATTCAGGTACTGTATTTTATGGTTTAATAACTGTGCCTTTCTGTTGCTAAATTAAGAAATGCCATATATACTGTGATGTAAAAAAGCCTAATTTTATTTCAAATCCTATGTAATTAGGCACATATTTTTAAAGGTTAGATTGTCTGTTGCTGGCATGTTTCAAGTAAACCAGAATACTCAGTTCAACCTGATCAAAATTGCATAAATGAAATGACCCAAGAATTGTGTCCTTAAGCATAATATATTGTAAATGGACAATAATGCCTTTTGTAAGTATTTTTAATGTGCATTGTAAGTTACTGGAAGAGGATATATTTTTCTGGAGATTGTTTATACAGTGGACAGATATTCAAAATTAATTATCTAAACATATAAACAATAAAAGCACCCCATTCTGCAAAGAAATGGGCCTCGTTATTCCAAACTAATTTAGGACCATTGTTTTTAGATATTTGCTTAGAAAATATAATCCTTATTCTAGAGAAAAACAAGTGTATTTTTAGGTATTAACATATATACTTAAAGGTGATAATGGCTTTTACCCAATTTAGATAGCTGTAAGACAATATAATGATCAATTTACATTTTAAAATTATTCTGATAGGCAGATTGTGAGCAGTCAGGACAGTATGGTCAATGCATCAACGGTTTGAGCATATCTAAATTTTACTGAATTATGCACTTTTCAGCTTTTCATGATCCTTTTTCGTTGGTGAGTAGAATGTGACCCTTCAACTCTAATTTCATGTGCCTTTTGTTTTGTCTATGTTAATGTGTTGCCTAATTTTTTTCTTTCTATGTCAGGAACTGTCATATTGCAGCAAGAGCTGTCTTATTGTCTGGCCAGACATTAATTACTTTATATTGTACATTTTTTTTCAGGAAAAACATAATTTGGTTAGGCAGTATAGTGATTAGACAGAATAAAAAGCTTACATTTTTTGTAAACAATATTTGGAATTGGAAGGGTTTTTTGTATTGAAGCTCATATCTCCAGTCTGCTACTATGTAAATTAACAAAATTAACTTTGAATCTCTTCCCTCAAAGCAGTTAAAAGTTTTGGTACATTTGCATTAGATGATGTGAAAAGCTGACTTTTCTGATGCATTTCCTCAGTGCTTTCAAAATGCACCTTTATGAATGTATTCAAACTGATGTGTTCAGTACTGATAGTGTGTTTAAACAGCTTCTGTAGTTGCAAAGACCTTACCTAGTAGAAAACAGCTTATTTCAGTGCATATTTTTGGATCTGATTTCTCTGTTGGTTCCAGTTTGAAGTTTAATGCTCAATGTGCAGTAGAAAGTAAATTGGCTTCCAAGGTTTTGAGGGAGGGATTTCCTCTGATTTGGCTTTGCACACTAAGATAGTAGTTAAATAAATAGCTGGAGGGAATGTACACAAAATGCCTTACGCTTAAATTTAGGGCACATTCTCCTTAAATATCCTGGCTTTACAGTTTATTGTGAAAAATGGTTAAATTCTAGCACAGAAGAGACAAGTGAACAAAACTAGTTTTTTAAGATATATTAAACTAGCTTTTTAAGATATGTATTTAACTCTTAGGAACTTAACGTTTACAGCATAAGAGTTTTTAAAGCTGTCTTTTCTAGCTGTGCTTGCTCTGTTGTACTATTAAAGGAAAATAAAATCTACTGTGGAAGATCTAGAATGGGTGAAAATCACAGGCAAGGAGGGCTTTCAACAGGCTAAGGAAAATTGCACTGGAGAATATTCTACTGTTACACATAAAGATATATTATGTTTTTATATGTTACATTGAGTAACTTCAAAATGTCATGTTCCACATAGTCTGGTGCACAGGAAATGTATATTGGGATGTTTATACGGCACCTTTACAACCCTATCTTTAAGACTGCAACTACTTTACTGAAGTTTACATGCAAAATTTTACTGGTCTATTTTCATGTTTTAAAAGGGGCTAGGCTCAAGAGGGCAGTTTAGCACAAAATACCATGCAATATGAACACTGTTACAAAGAATCACAGAAGTGCAAAAACTCAAAACTCCAACTTAAATATTTGTATTTTAATATATTTTTGTTTAATAATAGGATAATAATTTGTTTAATAATAGGATAATAATTCCTTCACATCAGGCATAACAAAACAGCAGGTAAAACCGGAGCACTTTTCTTACCCTAAGCTTTTCCTAGAGTTGAATGTGAAAAATGTTTCTAGTATAAGCATCAGCTGGTACCAAATTATTTATAAATAAACTTAACATAGCTTTAAAAGGTAGTTAAATGTATTTTCAGAGGGACAATATTTCTGAAACCTTTCATGAAGTGGTGCAAAAATGCTTTCATATGTCACTGCTAGTTAACTTCCTCAGTTCCAGGCCGTATAGTCCTAAAACAAGAAATACTGCTGCTTTATAGAAGTAGATATAAATATGCATTTATTACAAAAAGCTACAAGTTAAATTTGTCTATTTGGTTACTGTATGAAATAAAACCTGAAACTACTAGCCACAAAGAATATAATTTGGTACAAAATTCTGTTTTCCAAGAGGCTGAAGAGGCTCAAATTAGTCTTAGGCTGCCTTAAACATGGGAGCAGGATTTTTGTCTGACCTGGCCCTAAGTCAGAACTGACATATGCATTGCATCTTGGGTAAGTTTTAGAATCCATTAAGGTTCATGTTCAGAAAAAAGCTATTACTTTTGCTTCCTATCCCATGAACTGAAGACTCTCCTGTGTGATGACTGTGAAGCTATACAGTCCCTGATGACATTTGCTTTACCACTTACCCTGCAAACAGGGAGGGGGAGGAGATAAATAAGCTGGTTTAAGGTAAATTGGAAAACCAAAGGGAGTTGAATATTATTTACTTGGGTTTTTGTTAAGATTATGTACAGGTTTTATCTTGGGGGGAGAGGGAAGCATTTCTTTTAAAATGGCATCTCTAAATGTGATATGTGGCTTTTCTCTTTTTACCATAACAGCATTGAATTGTCTGGTTTTTAAAAGCTATCATGTTTTAGTTTTGCTACTATTTTTTATTATTGCTTTCAGTATTTTTTTACTTCATTTCTTGCTTCTTTCCCAGGGACTGTCCTGAACTTTTGTAAGCAATTGCTACTTATGTGAAGATTGTAATTTTGAACTTGTAAATACGTAAGGGCTGTTAGTGGCTGTTGGCTGCTCAAATACAAACTCACAAAACTTGCATGCTGTAAGTAAGTACATCTGTTGTGCTTAAAGTGTTTTCTGTTAAAGTATTTGCTTTCTCAATACAAAATTGAGATTTGCCACACACAATACATAAGATACTTATTAATTCAATGGTATGAAGGGACATTGCTGTCTAACTCCTGTTAACTTTACAGGGAGTTCTGCACCTAGTTCCTTCCCTGTTATGTTGATAATGAACTCTGAAGGTCATGTCCATGCTCTGACATGTACAGGGATCAGTGTGTGTGAAGTGACTTAGCTTCTAAGGTGTAAATGTAATGTTCTTGCTTTTGAGGTCTAAGAGATTGTTCTTTTTAAAATCATACTTTGCCTAGTTTTTGCAAGACTTTTAAAGGGCTTAACTTGGAAGCTGTTTCTTAGTAGCTGAAACTGGCTGTACATTTGCACCACTTGATGCTTTCCCCTCTGTATCATAATTGTGCTGCATAATGAGATCCCAGAACAATGTCAGTAGATAAAATGATGACAAGAGAATTGATTTCTTGGGCTATTGTGACTCAACTTACTGTAATTTGATTCTGAGATTTTTTTTTTTAATCTAATGTAGAGTGGTTTTAGGTGTTATAATTTATTTCTACATTCTACAAATTACTTTGAGGAAGCTTTGACTTTGTGGGAGGAAGTCTCATTGAATGAATTCATGCCAGATCTTTATTCTAGTGGAATGCTTAAGTGGCCTTTTTGTTTCAGCAAAAGTATATAAGCCTATTTGAAAATTTAATGTAAACACCCTGTTTGTCAAATTGATAGGTTAGTTGGTTCAGTAATGTTGGGTTTTCTTCCTATACTGCTAGTTGAAGCAAAGGCAACAGTTAATTTGGAAACAAAATGTGATACTGTGTGGCAGAGACAATATAGCTCTTCAGGTGTTCTCCAAAAAGTATCACATGCTGGAGTTGAAGCAAACTTAACTATGCATTAGAAAAATTTCTTTGCTCTCCATTCTGCACCAGAAGTAATTTGCATGTTGGTCCATTTAACAAAGCAAAGCAGTATGTGGTTGCAGAGTATAATTAGTAATGGTTCCTGCAGGATCAAAGAAGAGTAGAGGGTACATAGGAGAACACTATATTAAATATATTGACCAGGAAATGTAAATAAAAAGTCCTATCAAGTTTCAGAATTTTATTAGTCACTAAACTTTGACTAAATTAGTCATTAATTTTTTCCCACAACTGTATTTTTGTTAGAAAGTGTAATGAAAGACAAAGGTGTGATAATTCTGAGATGGAAATTAGATTTTTAAGAAAATTCTAGATGTCTAAAGTCTCATAACTGAAAAAAATCAGTTCAGAAGCTAGTAACCTGAAAAAAGCAAAGTCTGAGGGGGATTTTGTATTAAACTTAATGCACTTAAAAATGATGCCAAAATTTGGCCTATACTTGATTTATATGAAATCTGTAGTACTATATATATATAATATATTGCTTATTGGAGTTTAATTTTTCATGTATACTTTTTTCTTGTTACTGCATTCCCTGATAAAAGCAATTGTTCATAAAATATAAACCAGCTTTGTCTGCATAAGGTAAGGCTGTAGGTTAGAAGTGTTTTGGGAAGTAATGCAGTTGTAATGCCCTGTCTGTCAGCCTCCTGGAGAACTTTTCTTTTATAAAAGGACTTTCAGATGCAAGCCCTGAGTTGTTTGAGGATCATATAATGGTTGCTGTATAATAGTGTACAACTGATGTTTTAAAAATTAATACATTGGAACTTTTTGTTACATTATTGTTAATAATTTTGTACTCACTGTACACTTCCTGCAGTTGTCAACTAATATTTAAACTCATGTTGACTGGTAACTGAAGTGTCTAACTTCATCTGTAATGAGTGAGTAATAAACTACTGTTGGATTCGAATGTGTTCTGTTGTCTTTATTCCTTCCGGTGCTTAGGGTACATAGTTGGAGGCACACCACAGGCATAAAACACTGTTCACAAGAAAACTTACATTAATATGATCATATAGCAATAATTGTTGGAACAATATTGTCTTTGAAGGTGTGGGATTTAGGTGCAAAAGTTGGGAAAAAGAATGAAGAAATACTGAACTGAGGTTTTTCAGTTTTCTGCTATCTTAAATCTAGGCTGTTTAGTTTCCTATTCTAAATAATAAAGCAATGTCATGAATATGGAAGCATGCCCTTATTCTAGAAACTTGCTTTCTGGGAAAGTGCCTGTTGTGGGGAAGAACAAGTAGTCTCACAAGTTCTGAAACCGTTTGGTTTGTGTTTCCAACAGATATTTGATGACGGGTTTAGTTTAATGAGATAGTCCTTGAAATCAGAATCCTTGTACAAAACAACCACGAGTTTGTATCCTGTTGGGTCACCTTCCTGCAACTTCTCCTGTAACCTCCCAAATCTGCTTTGAAAATTTGCCAACTGTGGGTACTTTTTCCCAGACTATTTAATATCTACAGATTTTCATGGAATCCATGTAGGCAGCCTATTTGCATGAGCTTTGCTTCCTTAGTAAACCAGACTATTTACAGACACTGTTAATTTCAAATGCTGTGAATTTTGTTTTACCATAGTCCCAAGATGCTTTAACTGCTACGTAATATACAAGCATGGGAAAGTATTAGTACATTTGTATATTCATATTAACTTTAAGGAGCCTTAAGTTACTTTGAGAACTGCAGCAAAAAAATATTAGTCAGCCTAACTTTTGCTTCCTCTCCTCCTGCAGTTGTGCAATGCCTGGTGGGGAAGTATGAGCAGTTGGCCGAGTGGTGTTGCAGAACACATTAGAAGAGGTGGAACTGCCCCTTAAAAGGAAGCTGTTAGGCAATTTCAGATCCATTCATTGAGCATTGTGCAGCATTCCTCCTTGTTTTCATAACTGGATAGATTTATGTGGGACTAGTGTACAAGTTTCTACCTTTTACATAAGGTACAAACTCATACTTTCATGCTAAGCAAATCAACTTAGCACAATTTAGTGATTATTTTTTTTTTTTTGTCCTGCCAAGGCTGTTTGGTCCTTTTAGAGCTGTCAGAAATTTAAATAACAAGGTGTTAATTCCAAGGACCACAGAAATGTGTGATGTGTTTGTTATTCTGTAAGTTTCAAGATAATTCTGATGATGTTGAGAGAAAAAAAAATAAATCCCACCTTTTGGTGGCAAGATTTTAATTGATCATTCCACTGACGTTTGTAACTCTATATGGTCTTTTCTAGGGAAACAAAGGTTTATTATAAGGGCTTGTTACCTCAAAAAAGCTTTGGTCCCTTGCTTCATAAAATGACTCATAAGTGCTTGATTTTTCTAAGTCTTCATTCTAAATAAAACAATTTTGAAGGAATTTGGAGTAAGCATTCCTTCTCTGCTTAAACAGTTGATGGAGCTCAGTTATTATATTCATGGTGGTTCTAGTTTGTCATGAACTGAAACCAGAAGGGTGTAATCAGAACTGTTTTGATCAGCCCTTCTGGTCCAAATGTTACTGGACTGATAACTAAATCTCCACAAAGATGAAGTTTAGATCTTTCTCAGTTTCATATTGTTTATTACTCTTTCCGTGAGACTTTTGGATCATGATAGTGGAGCAGATACAGGAGAACTGCATAAAACCTTATAGTTACAAGTCATCTTTAATAGTTCTTTGCCACCAGTTCAGCTGTGATTTGCATATAGATTGTCTAGTTTGAGTTTTTGCTTGCTAATTACTTTACAGAAAGTAAAAGCAAGCTCCTGCCCAAAAGCAGAAACCTGCAGTATGCTGGGAATTGTCTTTTCCTCCATTTGTATTGTGTAATAGAGCCTTCCCTGTGCTTTAACCTTAGTCTGCGAAGAACATTTGGGTGTAGAAACACTTGTTTCTCTTTTCTGTAAGATTCCTTTATTATTGACTTGACTGAATGCTCCAGGTTTAGACAAGTGACTTATTCTGTAAGTAACTTTTCTGGATGTCATGGCAAATACTAGTTTACAGACTGTGTGATTTTTGATACACTATATAGCAGCCCTTTCTAAGTATGGCTGGGATGTTGCCTTTTACTTACCCTTAATGTCCTAGCCCTGCCTCTCCCTGTTGGGACTGATACTTTCTTCTCCTGCCCCCTTAAGTATTGAACATGGATCACATTCTAAAGAGAAAGTTTTTCTTTTTTAATGACATAATAAATCTTCTAGGTAATGGAGAGGATTCTAAGTCTGCTAGAATCTGTAGGGTCTGCTTCTCTTCCCCTCCTCCCCCGAAGTGCATGTACGTTGTAGCAGTTTGTAGTAGCAAACTTCTTTACGCTGCCCCAAACATCAGTGAAAGGCTGCTGTTTAAAAGATGCTTCATAATGAAATTCAGTGAAGTTTAGGTAACAGCAAACTCAACAAAAGAATCTTATTTCTGTGGATACTATCCTAAACTCATTAGTTCAAGAGAACTTGAACTAAAGGCTGGAGAGGGCCTGTTTACAAAGGCCTGTAGTGAAAAAGACAAGGGGTAATGGCTTTAAATTAGGGAAGAGTAGATTTAGATTAGATATTAGGACAAAGTTCCTTACCATGAGGGTAATGGAACACTGGAACAGGTTGCCCAGGGAGATGGTTGAGGCCCCGTCCCTGG
Source organism: Galbula dea (assembly GCA_013399015.1). Classification (NCBI taxonomy): domain Eukaryota; kingdom Metazoa; phylum Chordata; class Aves; order Piciformes; family Galbulidae; genus Galbula; species Galbula dea. The sequence continues at coordinate 246,017 of VWZX01008285.1, forward strand.
AGGCATTCAAGGTGAGGCTGGACAAGGTTCTGAGCAACCTGATCTGGTTGGGGATGTCCCTGCTCACTATAGGGGGGTTGGACTAGATGAGCTCTGGGGGTCCCTTCCAACCCAAGTGATTCTATGAACTAAAGCACTTGTTCTACTCTAGAAAACACTACAAATTAGTAAGAGAAAAACAGCAAGTCTGCAAGAGGTAAAATTACCTGCAGTTGGATTCTGATCAGCCTTTCCTAGGTGGGAAAGGAATGACTTAGTGATTATATGCAAGTGGCCACTCTCACCTCCCCGGATGTGGAGCTTCCTGTGTGCTACAAGCCATTCTTTCTCACTGTCATGGGTGCCTACTTCTCATACACTCTTCAGCATCCTACCAAACTTTACTCCTGTATTTGAAAGTTTAGTGATACATCACAGCATAAGGGTCCTTCAGTTCACAATGGAGGACATTCATGTGCCAAACTTTTCCTTCACATGGTCATCCTTTGTACAGTCAGGAATCTCCATTCTGTGTTAAATACTGTGGCTGGTCTGAAGTCTGCAGAGTAAGATTGTAGATGACAAGAAATAGCAAGAAGGTATGTCACTAGAGCAGGATTGTTGGAATGGATAAGGGGAGGACAGATTAACAGAGGTGTTGGGAAGTAGTAACCTGAGGAAGAAATGGAGAACAAGGCATAAGCTGTAAATACTTTGCCCTTTTCAGAACGTTTCTCAGGTTGGGAACAAAATTCCATCTTCAGTGTCTTTTAATAACTTGTAAAATTACTCTTTTTTTTTTTTTCTTTTTCTCTCCCAGCTGATAGGCAGTTGTATCTGGATACACTTAATATTCAAAAAGGAACTAGTTAGTTTCCCAAAGTTGGGGAGAGTGGGAAGCTATTTTGGCTTAGAGTTGTGGTCATCTGTTATAGTAGCTAGAGAACAGTCCATCACTTGTACTAGTCCTAATGCAGTTTTATTCTGGGTAGTCTCGGATTTGAGCTTGTAGATGGATTCAGCATTTAGTGTTTGCAAAATCTTAAACAACACCACAAACAAACTCAACTTTTTTTTCCAGAAAAGTACATGTTCTGAAAGTTTTTTTTTTTTCCCTTAAATATCTAAGGCTAATTTGACAAGATAGTTTAGCAAGTATAAGCAGAAAGTACATTCTGATTCCATATCAGTTGAAGACAAGAAATTCCCCTGAATTATTTAATCCATCAGGTCCGATTATCTCTCCTGGTATGCCATTAGCCATATTTAGATAATTCCTGCTGTAGAGAATTCAGTTCTAGTGGCTAATCAAATCCACAATTGCCTTGGGAAGATTGCCAAAAAAATGCCTGCTATGAAGAGTTACTCTGCAATTGCTAATCTCCCACTGTTAAGCAAAGCGATGTAATCATGTTTGCCTCGTACAGAATGATTAACTTTCAGAACATGACCCAGATTTCTACTAACCTGCAAAGATTTAAACTGAAAATTTAGAGAGGCTGTTACCTGTGCTTCCACTGTACAGAGCATGCACTTTAATTTTTTTTTTTTTGTATTTTACTGTTTATAGCATTATTCATGTTGTAATGGCTACTAATTGCTTGGTAGTTATTGCTGTGGACTATGGTGGCTCAGTTGCAGATGCTAAAACTATTAATTAAATAATGCTGTTACTCAAATTGCACATGTTGCTTTAATATTTAGAATATTTTCTGTGGGCTAATGTTTGTAGGACATAATGGTGTCTCTGATAATTTTTAATAAGGTTTGAAGGAATAAAAGTTGCCAGCATCCTTAAGACCATGGTAAAAGCACAAAGTCAACCAGTTTAGCAGTCAGACTGATTTCATACCAATGCTAATTAGCACTGCATTGTGCTTGCCTTGCAGCAGCAGTTCTGTTCCTCCCTGATGCTTTGGCCTTGTGACAGTATTGGGATTGTGTCTAGACTTCAGGCTGACTAATCTCACTCACTAATGTATAATTGAAAGAAAACAAAAAATTCTTATGGTCAGGTTTGGCTCTTTTCACAGAGGCATGTCCAGGCATCTATTTTTGCTGAGATTTCTTTCTTGTTAGTGCAAATAAATGCCTATTTCAAAATTTTTATACAAGACCCTGCAGTAGTTATTCAAACACTGTATCTATGCTGCAGCAGTACTGAAATATGTATCTGGTCTGATAGCCTAGTGCTTCTTTCTTAAACTTGGACTTTTGGGAGGCTAGGCTTCTGTTACTGATCTTGGTGTCATCCAAATTCAACTGGAGTTAGAAGAGCAGAGCATGAAGCAAAGACAGAAATATTAAGCCCTGACTCCAGACAAAAAATCCATGATTTTAAGATATTGCCCTCCCTTCCCTCCCCCAAAGTCAGTAGATTTGAGCTGCTTTGTAATGCATGTCTGTGCTATTCTCTGGAACCACCTACATTAATGTGTTGGCTTAATATTGAGGTTCTTGGGAAAAGCCAGAAAGAAGGGCAGTGGCTCAGGATAGGCTATCCTGTTTAGTCTCTGTATGAATTAGAAAAGAACTGAGAATGCAATTAGGTGAACCTTCCCTGGTACACTTTGGGTGCCCTCTGCTACCACTCAGATGGAAGGCTCTTGCTGTTGCATCCACTTTGGTCTTCCTACTTAAGGAAGGAATGAGGAATTCTTGCCACCAACAAAATCACCAATAAGACACCAAATATCAATGTGTGTACCCCTAAAATGGGTGTTCAGAAAGAGAGGATGACCAGAAAAACAGAAATACTTGTCTGCAGTTTGTTTTCCCTACCTGAACTATGCCCGGAACATACACTCAGCCTTTTAGGGATAGTTACAGGGAACAGTTAGAAAGGATGAGCACACAGTGCATGGCCTAATTTTCTGCTTTCAACAGGATCAAATGTAAAATCTTAAACTGGCACTCTGTGCAATTCAGGAGAAATTGTGAGCATTGTTACCAATAGGAGCATTGTTAAAATTAAGAATTCCTGTTGCCGAGAGATGAAGGATGCAGCTCTTTTACTGCACCAGAAAGTTAGCTTAGGTTCTCTGAAAGTAGAAGCTGTTGACTCCAAGCTGACCTCTAAAAAACAGTGTCCTTACCCAACAACTTGACTTTGCAATCAAAATATCCTTTTATTGTGCTACGTAATTTAAGTATATGATTTAATCAACATTTGATTTTGGTTTATTAAGTGCTTATTCAGCACTAAGCAGCAATTAAACATTGAAGTACCTTCAGTAAATCCAGGAACTTGATAATCATCAGCCATAATAAATTTGCCTCATTTCTGCATTTTGTGTAAAGTTCTGCAGATAAAATTGCAAAAAGTGATGGACAGACTTTTGCCAACTCTCTCCTCCCCTCCCCACCCCCGACAAACAGAAGAGAACTGAATAGTGAAACAATCCAGTGAGCTGTTAACTTTTACAGACATTCAAAATAAACCCCTCTTTCTCCAGCAAATCACATTACCTTCTACTGCTTCAGCTGCAGGAGTTTGCTGATGGAATTATGTTCATTGACCCCTGGATATAACACTACATCTACATACATGTGCTGGTTAATTACAAATCACTGTACTATGAAAGTTGAAAGTTGGTATAGGTAGCCAAAATATACTGCCATGTAAATAACCTTGACATATTAGATAGATAGCAAAGTAGTTGGGTACAACTGCTTGATCTGAAAAATCTTGCCTGAATAGTTCTAGTTGAAGCTGCAACAACATTCAGAATTATGAAGCCCTACAAACATATTTATGAAAGGGCATCTTAGAAATAAAAGTAATTTCAACTGCATCTAGATACTCTCATTGCTTTTACTGCTTTGAAATCTACACGTAATATGACTGTAAAATTAATGGTGCTTTAAATTCCCCTCCCTGAAGTGCACTTGGGTTGCACTGTGTGAAATGCAGATTGGTGAGAAGTGTGTTTCTTTCCCTTCCTGGGTAACAGGGGGTGTCTATCATTGGGTTGGTGGCTGGCCCAGCCTCGACCCTCGACACAGGGACAGTTGTGTCACAACATATGTTGCAGCATTATGGAAACACACAGCAAAAAAATTATTTTACAGAACTTTCTGTTTGAGTACTTGGCCTTAGTCTTAGAGTACACAACACTGAACCTCAGGTTTGTTTAGACTGCTTAACGTTATTTTAAAGTGAGGATCATAAAGATTCCTTTCTAAAAATGTCTTTTTAAATTCAGTCTGTAAAGTAACTGTCGGGTGTTACAAGTGATCTCTGGAGCAACTGCCATGCAGTTAGCATGTTGAACTTTACAGATGCATTTCTAATATATGCCTAATATATACTGTGACTCAGCAGCATTGGATTCCTCTTGAGAAAATTGTACTTTCTGTTAATATAGCTGGATTCATTTGAGAGTACTGAATACCAAATCTGTGGCTGTAGAAGTATGTCATTCCAGTTGATCTTGCAGCTGTTCTTACTGGGTGAACAGTGAACAGAAGGTATTTATTGAATCTGTGGTAATAACGACCTGAGGAAACTCAGGCAGAAAACTGCTAACTAAAAATTTTTCTTACTGTAATATTGAGATTTACAATACAGCCTTAAGTATTATAATGTATATTGTGTTAAATTCAATACTGTCTTCAACAGAATCATTTACATCTTGTTTTGACATTTTCAGAACATCTCTCACCAGTTTGAGCAGTGGTTAGTTCTGGGCAATAGACTTCAGCAGGACCAGGCTGTGTGTATTATTTACAGTGAAAACAGTAAGTGTGTAATTTGGGCCTGTGTGCTTTAATGTCATGTGCTCAGACAGTTTTTCTGTCTTCAATATACCATGCAGGCAAATGGCCCCCAAAATAATTAAGAAGCAAAAATAAACAAAAAAGGGCACATTTGCATGGCAGTTGGTGAGTTGGTGTGTCTTCAGTGATTCCTGCTCGGCTTCTGTGAGCTGTGCACTTGTGACTCCTCACGAATACAAATAGCTGTATTAATATCTGGTGCTAATAAACAATTTAGAGAGCACACTTTAAGCTGAAATGTAGGTGAACATCAATGCATCTGTGAAATATAATTCAAGGCTTATGGTATTGCAGAGTGACCACAGAGAAGGGTATTTCCTACTCATTGAAAGATTATCATGTCAGTAGGTACATAAATAGCTGCAGTAATAAAAATAATAGTAGCTATACTGCAGCATGTTTTGCACACTACTAGTGACAGGTACTTTGAAATATCTTTTGACTGACTTTCTGCTTTCTTTACATGTTAGTCAAGGCTATTAAACAGAGATACAAGTCATGGTTTTTATAAGGTTCAGTGGTTAGTATCCATGTCACTGAACCACATTATTTGATTTAGATAAAGCTATTTTTTATCTCGCTATAAAAAAATATAGTCAGTTTAAATGTTTAGATATTTAATTTTAAAACCTGCAGTGGAAACTAAGCTGATGAAAATATTTCCATGTTTAAAAATACATCTTGAAATAATTTACTTATCTATGATATTGGTAATATTATTTACCACAACTTACAGCATTTACTAGAAAAGACTATGTCCTGGTTTGAGTTAGAACAGAACGAATTCTGTTCAGTGATTTTACTTTTTAGCTAAGTCTCTTCTAAGTAACTAAACTTTCTGAAGTTGGCAGCAGGTTTTACAGAGAGAGTCTCCTTCTAGAAGTGATAATACATGATGTTTAGAGTTACTGCCAAGGATTGTTATGCAGACCAAGGTCACTGCCAAGACTTGTGTACCACATTGGGGGTTGCAGAGTAAAAGGCTGCATCTTCAGGGAGAAGCAGTCAGGACAGGTGACCCTAAACCGACCAGTGAGGGGTTCAATTCCATATACAGCATATTCAATGCAAAACTGAGGGATCATGAGGGTCAAGTGCTTCTCTCTTGCTCTTTTTCTTCTTTAATGGCTGGCATCTGAGGAATACACTGTCTATTCTGCTTTTGATCCCAATCCATGTGTTCCTGGATCCAACTGTCAAATCTGTTTCCTGTCTGCTGCTGAGTCCAGTCTGGGACTTCTGCCACAGCATCAGTGGTGACAGTGATGTAACTGCCATCGGAGGGGTTGGGTTTGGTACTGATTTTGTATAGATTTATATATATTTAATTGTTATTATTTTCATTAAAGTAGTTTTAGTTTTCCAATCTGTAGGTCTCTGTCCCATATTCCCTTTCTCTTTCCCTTTGGGAAGAGAGAGTAGTTAATAGTGTCTGTCACTTGTTTAATGGCTGGCCCAGCCCAAACCCTATGATAGACCACAAATCTGATTTTTAAAAATCTGGTACAAAAATAAAGGTACAAATTACTTTTTGTAAAAGAAGCAGATATTAAGTATGTTGGTATCTTCTAGTAACCTGTATGTCCTAGCCTATTATATTAAAAGTGAAAAAAAGAAAAAAAAATGGGGTGAAAAATACTACTTTGAAATTTAATTGGAAAAATAAGGGCTTGGAAAAATGTAAGTGAGCTGAAAAGAGGAAACCTAATTAGCCTTCCTGTCCATTTTCTTGTTTGGATCTCTCACAGGAAACGATCCTTTCTGTTCCTGCTCTGCAGAGAATGGCAGTTCTGTGGAGCTCTATGTAGCACACCAGCACAGCTCCACTAACATACCTGGGTGCTAATGGCCTTGGGCATCTCCTTTTGTAACCCCAATCATCTGGCACTTGCCTACCTCTCGACAGGTTATTATTTTTAGAGAGCTTCAGTTACTGCCAAAAAGCTGTAAAAGAAAATTCCATCCATGAACCCATCCATGGATTCATCCGTGAACAGTGAGGTGGATCACACCTGGGTTCAGTGCCGAGCACTGGACAGTATCAAGTGCGCTGACCCACAGAGCTTCCTGTGGGGCAGCAGGCCCTGCATCAAGTACACTGGGCATTATTTCATAACCACTCTGCTCTACTCGTTTTTCCTGGGGTGCTTTGGAGTGGATTGGTTCTGCCTGGGCCATACTGGAACTGCTGTGGAGAAGCTGCTGACCCTGGGAGGCCTGGGGATCTGGTGGACCTGATTCTCCTCGTCAGCAGAGGGCTGAAGCCCAGCAATGGCAGCAACTGGTGCACAGTGTACTGAGTGGTGCCAAGCCCTGCAGAGGTCAATGGTGGCTCTGCAGGACTGGAGATGGACTCCAGCATCAGAACAGACTCTGCCTGGCACAAAAGTGAATTTAGAGAGCTGTAACTTAATGTGTCAAATAGTTACTCCTGTTAACTCCTCTACCAACCTTGGACACAATTGTTCAGTATGTATTTTGCTTGTTTAAAAATAATCTGGATTCCTCTCTCAAGAGGTGACAGATTAAGAAATCAGACCTTGCAAACAGGAGTGGTTAAACAGATCTCTAGTCTGGAAGGAGCTGACTGTGTTTGGACTTGATGATCTCAGAGGTCTTTTCCAATCTGAATTATTATATGACTTCTACCCCTAATGCAGTTGACCCCTCCTGTGCCACAGGGTATACAGAGACATCAGTGTCTCTTTACTGAAGTAGCACACCCATCAGGGACAAAAAAATAATCAATTAACAGGCTGGTTTAAATTATTAAAGGACAAAATCTCTGTTTACTTGATAGCCTTCGGGGTGACTCTTGAACTCTGCCCTGTTGAACATGAGATCATTTTCTTTTCACGGTTCTTCTCAAGGGCGGTGCCAGCGAACCAGAGCCACGTCTTAAGGGCTGGTAACACCTTCAACCTTAAGGCCCTACTCGCCGCGGCAGCCCGGAATCCGCTATAAGACGAGAACCACACCACCATTCAGCACCACCAGCTACCCCTCCCTTTTAAGTGCCGATAATGGCGGCCGCTTCCCTCCGCTCTGCCCAGCGGGGAAGGCCCCACCCCCGGTGCCAAGGCAACGGGTCGGGCTCTCCGCGTGCCGCCCCCGGGAGCCAATAAAGTTGTAACGATGGAAGAGCGGAGGGTCACGCCTTCTCCGCCATCTGCACCTATCCCCTTCCTCTGCGTCGCTTCCTTTTCCCGCTGCCAGGGAGGAAAGATGGCTGCCGGCGAGGAGCCGGAGTAGCCAATGGGGTGGCAGGGAAATGCTCCGGGGGCGGGTCTCATAGGGGGCACGCGGTGGCGGCGGCGGGAAGGGGCGGCCCTCAGAGACCGGTGAAAAGAGCCCGGGAGGGGCCGGGACGGGGTAAGGGCTGCTGCGGAGGAGTGGGCAGCCGTTTGGGCAGGGCGGTGTCTGTAGTGTGGGCGTTGCTATGGGGAGGGCGAGGATGGGTGTGCTTCTGAGGGGGGTTGTGTCGGGGCAGGTGTTCGTAGGGATGTTCTCTGGGGAGGGTTATTTGGAGATGGGAGGTGCTCCCTGTATTGAGGCTGGGGAGCGGGGCAGCTTTGTCCTGTGGATTCTGGGGTGGGGGAGGACAGGAGATACCCAGAGCGTGTGGTTTGGCCTGGGAGAGCGTCCTCTCACAGATGTCCCTGTCCTGACCGACAGTGAGGCTGTCTTCCTGAAACTGGGGTTGGACACCTCTGTCCTGTGTGGTAGAGAGGAAAAAGGGAGGCTCCTGAGGTTTTGTTCCTTCACCGCTGGCTTTTCTTTTTTTGTTAAGCTAAACTGAAGCATCAAAAGGAAAGCTGATGGAGCAGATCATCCTGAGTACGCTTCTGCGGCACTTGCAAAGCGGCCAGGGGATCGGGTCCAGTCAGAATGGCTTCACAAAAGACAGGTCCTGTCTGACTAACCTGATCTCCTTCTATGATGGGGTAACTATCTTATTAGATGAAGGAAGGGCTGTGGATGTTGTCTACCTTGACTTTAGCAAGGCGTTTGACACAGTTTCCCACAGCATTCTCCTAGAGAAGCTGGCCGCTTGTGGCTTGGATGAGCACACGCTTGGCTGGATAAAAAATTGGTTGGATGGCCGAGTCCAGAGGGTTGTGCTCAATGGAGTCAAGTCCGGTTGGCGGCTGGTCACGAGCAGTGTCCCTCAGGGGTCAGTGCTGGGGCCTCTCCTGTTCAACATCTTTATTGATGACTTGGATGAGGGGATAGAGTGCACCCTTAGTAAGTTTGCAGATGACACTAAGCTGGGTGGGAGTGTCGATCTGCTTGAGGGTAGGCAGGCTCTGCAGAGGGACCTAGACAGGCTGGATCGATGGGCAGAGGCCAATGGGATGAGTTTTAATAAGGGTAAATGTAGAGTCCTGCATTTTGGTTGTAACAACCCCCAGCAGCGCTACAGGCTCGGGAAGGAGTGGCTGGAGAGCTCCCCAGCAGAGAAGGACCTGGGGGTGCTGATTGACAGCCGGCTGAACATGAGCCAGCAGTGTGCCCAGGTGGCTAAGAAGGCCAATGGCATCCTGGCTTGTATCAGGAATAGTGTGACCAGCAGGAGCAGGGAGGTGATCTTGCCACTGTACTTGGCACTGGTGAGGCCACACCTTGAGTACTGTGTGCAGTTTTGGGCACCACAGTATAGGAAGGACATAGAGGTACTGGAGAGGGTGCAGAGAAGGGCAACTAAGCTAATCAGGGGTCTGGAGAACAGGCCTTATGAGGAGAGGCTTAGGGAGCTGGGGTTGTTTAGCCTGGAAAAGAGGAGGCTGAGGGGAGACCTTATCGCTCTCTTCAGCTACTTGAAAGGTCATTCTAGGGAGGCGGGTGTTGTCCTCTTCTCCCTTGTGACTAGTGACAGGACTAGAGGGAATGGGCTTAAGTTGTGCCAGGGTAGGTTTAGATTGGATATTAGGAAGAATTTCTTTCCTGAAAGAGTGGTGAGATATTGGAATAGGCTGCCCAGGGAGGTGGTGGAGTCACCATCCCTGGAGGTTTTTAAGAACAGGATGGATGTGTTTCTTCAGGGGATGATTTAGGGATAAGAGTAGTGTAGGGTTATCGGTTGGACTTGATCTTGAGGCTCCTTTCCAACCGTGATGATTCTGTGATTCTGTGATCTCTTGCTTTGCTGACAGTGATGTGGTCTGTGTCACTGGTAAAACGGGAATAGAAACTGTGCGAGTTTATCCTGACACTCAGTGAAGCCTGGAAGCTTAGAAAGACTAGCTGCGTTGTCCACGCACTCTGGCCAGAGACAGAGAGAGTGGGGAGGGTTGACACTGGCCTGTTCACCCTTTTTAGCCCTGATGCTGTGTTTGGGAGAGGCTGGCATTGAACCTGGCGTGAGGATGGGTCATTGTATTGCAAATTTGTACGTATATGATTAGAGCTGCGGCTGGCCGCTTGTGGGCTGTTCGGGTTAAATATAGGACCTGTATTGGCAGATAAAATATGTGTATTAAGAAGTTATGCTGGTAACTACCACCTGACCTCACCTAGGTTTGATGAAGAGGGGGATCTTTTTTAATAATGCTAACAATCTAAAACAAAAAATTGAAAAGGTCAGAAGAAGAAATATTTTTTTACTTGAGTTTTTTTGTGGTTTTGAAGGAAAAAAAAAAAGTAGATAAACTGCTGCAAAAGCTGTCATATGTACATCCTTGAATTGTGTTTTATGCAGCCAACAGATACTTCAAAACATGCTATGCTGAAGAATTAACTTTTTCCTTCAAGCCACAGGGAATGGAATTATCAATGGTCTTGTTATGTTAAGGACTCATACTGGTTACGATTTTATAATTCCAAATTCATTTTCCCTAGAAATGTATTGTGTATTCAGAAGAATGCAGAAACAATGTGGGGTTTTTTTTTTTCCTTAGTATACTGGGTTTGGGGTCTGTAAAAGCTTTGTTCCTGGAATTGAGCTATGTTAATGCCTTCTATTTCCTAATATTTTAAATAAATTTTCTGTTTGAAATCTATTGTCAGGTTCAGTGAAGTGTGTGTGCAGAGAAGCTCCTGTAAGATGACTCTCATTGTCAACAGTAACTGAGAAGGTTTCTGGTCATGTGTATCCCATGGATTGTTTTCTAGTGGCTAATTATACATAATACTTGTTTAAACTTTACAGGTTAGTTTCTGCTTGTTTAAAGGCTAGGGTAGCTCTTTGTGTTTTCCTCCAAATATATTTTCATGGGGTTGGAGAACAGCTGGACCTAGGACTCCTCAGCAGCATCTGAATATGTAGACAGCCGTGTGAGGCCTGGCTGTTTCTTCTATGTTCTCAAACTTCTTGGAAATGATTCTTTTTTTTTGCTATATAAGAGTTCTGTGGTACTTGGGGTAGTCAGTCATTTTCAAACAGTTTTTTAAATGTCCTAAGTATAAGATAGGGTTTTTTTATTCTTTCACATCATCTGTATTGAGGACTTTGCTGGGCAGCCCTAGAATCTGGTCTGTACCTGAGTGCATGAGAAGTCTTGTGTAAAACCAGATTGTTGCTATGTGCTGGCAATGCTGCCCAACTGGCTTCTGTAGATTTGACATGCTGTTACCCTAGCTATACAAATAATGGGATTTCTGAGTTTTTATGAAGAAAACCAAAGCAGAAGGAAAGTGGCACTATTATGCTGATTGGCCACGTTGATGCAAAGTTCTCTGTGCAGAATTCTAGGACTTGGTTTTAACTGGTGAGTGAAAAGATGTCTTTTGTGCAGGCCAACTTCTCCTGTTTTAGTGGGTTTCATATCAGACATAAAAAAGTGTGTTGACACTTGTGAAGGGGAGACTTGGCAAGGCCAGGTTTTGGAGATGAGCGTGCTTTGTGACTTGCAATGTATTGCAGTGACTATGATGTGGTTTTGCCTTAGCTGATACTTTGCTGCAAGTTTTGACAAAATATTTCAGTGAGAACAAAGCAGGAGATGAGGGAGGATAGCTCCCTTGAAGAAGAAAGTAAACCAATCTATAGCACTGAAAAAATCATGCTCAAATTGCAGGACAAATACTGAGTCAGAAGGCTGCAGCATAGAATGCGTTTTGTATCCTGTTTCTAGGCCTTGCAGGTGTTTGAGTGTTTTCAACAATCAAAATATTTTGTATGTAGTGGTTGGGAAGGAAATATTGCACTGCTGACCATTTTGACAAGTCTCCATTAATATTTTCCTAAAAACTCATCAGTCTGACATGGTTTTATTCTGTTTCATGATGTCAGGTGTTCAAGTCCAGAAAGACTGTTGCATTACCTCATTTGATCTCCTCTGCAAGACAAACCATCTGAATGTTGTTTATACTCTGTTTTACAGACTCCACATAAAGTTATCTCCCCTTTTTATATTCATCTGAAGGCACTTCTTGCAGGCTGCTAATATTCTCTGATTTTTATGATGCTATTTTTATTGTAGAAAATGTTTTGAGGTGACATTAATGTTTAGTTTCAGACTAGAAGTTGCAACCAGCTAGAGGAGTGAAGGTATTTTAAAACCTCTTGCTCCCTATTTTTTCGCCTTTTTTTGTAAGATTTGTTTTATATGAGACTTCAGTGTGGCACTTGCTATTTCTCTTTAATTCCCTAGTTTTCCAGTTAAATGAAAACTTAATGAAAAATTGAAATTAAAGGCGTCTGGAAATTCTTTGTTTCAAATAGCAACTGATTCCTATCAATGTGGGGGGAAAAAAGCCAGGTATGGAAGAACTCACAGTTCTTATGCTAGATTAAACTAACTGATTAAAAAATAGCTTTAAATGAAAATTGCTTTTTTGCTATATTGTCCTTGTGCATAGCAGCAATTCACTTTGAAAATGTTGAGTGTTTTTCTTGCAATTTCACTTTGCTTTTTAGGTGGATGAATGAGCATATTGTTCATACCTGTAGCCACTGCTGATGTTGTTGGTTTTTTTTCTTCAGCAGAATCTTTCATCTATTTTCTTTTTAAGTTGATTAGGCACTTTTCACTGACACCTGTCTCTGCAGCCAGCCATATCTACTGTGATCTCTCTTTTTTCCTATGCTTGTTATTTCTAGGCAAAACTATTACTCAATTTCCCGTTGAAAATAAGATGCACAGTTGGATGTACAAAGATGTACTAAGTGCTGTATGACTGGCTAAGTAGTTAAATTGGTGAAATGACAACCCAGCATTTAACTAAAATTGGAAAATTGCTTGCTAGATGCAGTTATGTGCTGGCAGTACCTGGAAAAGGAAGTTTCAAGTGCTGATAACTTTTCAGTAGTTTGAGGATCTTTCAGTAATGTGTGTGTTTTCGTTGCTATGGGAATGACTGAGAGGTGGAACTAAGTGTTGTTGTTTCCTTGTGGAATCAGAAGGGACAAGCAGATGGCTGTGAAAACATTCTTGTTCAGAAACATGCAGCTCTTACTAGCAAACCTGACTTGACTCAAGTTTTGTTTAGAGTTTGTGGAGGATTTGCTTGAGGTAGGTGAAGTTAATTTTGGTTTACTCAGTATCTGTGAATGTATCTGATGAAATGAAGTTTTTGTTTCCATGAATGTGACTCTGTTAAAGAACACAATCAGCTGATTGTTACCGGTTAAAAGGAGCATAGGAATATATGAATGTAATAAAATGACTAAGTGCTCTCCTCTTGAATTGCATGGTCCAACTCTGACACTGCAGCTTCCGAAAGAATGATTGAGGTTGCTCGTGAGTGGTGGTCATTAGTGACATCATGTGGGCTGAGTGCGAAATAACAGCTGCTATCTAGCAGCAGCCCTTGTAAGGTCCATCTCGCTGTGAGATTGATTGCCTTAGTGCACGTGTTCTCAACTGCGCTGAGGTCATCCTTGTGGTGCACTGAGATGCAGTCAGTGCAAGACAAAAAGTCTTCAGTTCAACCTTGCAGTCACTGATCAACACTGAAACTTGAGAGGGAGGCGTTGCATTTCCCACACAGCAGCCTTTGCAAAAAGATGTGCCTGTTTGGAGGGGCATGCTCAAGTCCTTAGACATTTATCCCAACAATTTCAGGGCTTATGGGGAGAGGAAGCCACCTTATACTGGTAGCTGCATTCTCTCTGTGCACATGCATACCCTTCTAGCACAGTCTTAATGCTCCTGATACTATGCAGGAAGCAAGTATTGTGTCTTGCTTTGTCTATCTGGCAATGTGGTGTCTTCCAGAAAGAAAAGAGGAGGCAGCTTATCTCACAGCTGCTTGTTTTTCAGTCTGCCTCCCTGTTTGTGTTCTTTGCTGTGCAAAAACAGCTGTGGGTGCCAGGCTGATGAGGTTGTACATGTAGATTAAAATAGTCAAAGGTTTTGCCCCTGCTGTTCTAATTGGAAACTGTTTTGAAAGATAAACTTTGGTTTCTGCTCTGAATTTTATTTATGGTCAGTTCATACTCTGAAACTGTTGTGCCAGTATTGTTCTTGAGTAGCTCACCTCCCTCCTCAGCACTTATTGCTTTGATGTATTTGCAGATAGTAATCATATCCCCTCTCAGTCTCTCTCTTTGCCAAGCTATACAAGGCAAAGCATCCCAGCTACTTGTAAAATAAACAGTCCATTCCATGGATCATCTAACCCATCTTCCTCTGCACTTGATTATGGTTTAGTTATCAAGAGTCTAGCTTCATGAAAGAGCCCTGCTGGCAACCTGCTATGACCCTGTGAAATATGGATTGGCTAGAGCATTGAGAACAAACAGGTCTTGAGAGAAGGGTTATTAAAACGCATAAAGCTATTTACTTTGCTTTTTGTCTTTGTCTTGTTTAGTGGCAACACTTGTCTGCCAAAAAGGTTGGAAATGACTTTGTAGATCTCAGAAAAATAAATTCCTCACCCAGGTCTTAGGGGTTTGTGGGTGCTAACAAAAGCATAAGTTTTGTTGTGATTTGCCAGAAGGGATTGCCCATGTTGCTGCATACAGTGGATCTCTTGGTCAGAAAGTGGTAAGAGTATCAACACCTACATACTAGCTCTTTTGCCCTCCCCTTTCACCATTCCATTTCTTATGACTGAGTCTTAAGTTACCCTCATGGTGGAAAAGAAGTTGAATGTGAATTCACAGTGCAGTATGGTGAAAAAATCAGTGTGTGCTTGGATGTTAGAAAAATGGAAGAATGAATTTTTATTGGTAGAGCTAGTATTTGGAGTGCTGCATGTGGTTCACGTGTAAGCACTGTCTAAAGGCTCTTGAAAACAAAACACTTGAAGAGTGCCTTGCATGGGTATGATGTACACATACTTGATGTCTTAGCATCTCTTATGGAGACTGAAAAGTAAGTTCTCTTGAACAGGATAAAGTCAACATACCTCTAAACCCCTTTATTTCAGTCTCTTTCATTCTGCTGTTGTCACATAGCTGACATCTTTTCCTTTTGTCTGCTGCAAAGCATTGAAACTTAAGCTCAGGGCACGATAGGGATTCAGCAGAGCCTCCAGCTGTTGGGCTGTGCACAAAGAGCATGTTTTGAAAATTGATATTCTGTCAACTGTCATGGGCACACATGGATCTCCAGTTTCTCCTGTTGCTTTGATACTGGGGGGGAGGAGGGGGTCTGACAGATTACCTTGATGTGATGAAGTTCTGGATTAGCTAAATATAAAAAATAGATACTGTAGGATGTGACGGGCGAAGATGCCTTAGTGATCTGCATGTTCCTGGGGAAGTAAATGGGAAGTGATTTCCCCTGCTTAGCCTTTACAGATGCACAATACACCTGGAACTGTAGGGAATTGCTTGGGCAGTGATGTTAGCCTAGTGTTAAAAATTGCCAAGCACGCAAATGTGTTCAGAAAACGCTGGTGCTACATCTGCACGTGTATGGGAATATTTTCTTACCTGCTCACCAGCAACATCCCCAGGGAAGAGGAGAACTGTAGGAGCTGGTTTAAGCTTGGGTTTTTAAGAGAAGAGTCTTATAAACATAGTCTTGTGTTTTGAAGAATGAGGTCTGGTAATGAAGTGTACTTAAGCTAAATTACTGTTGTGAAAACTTCTAAAACATTTTGGTAAATAAAACGTTTTATCTCATTACAGGTATTTTGGCACCACTCTGTGGTACTAGGAGCTGTTTTTCCTGCTGTAGCTAAGTTTCTTTATATCCTTTAATTCCAGTTGCTGCTAAATTTAAGCTGAAATTTCCCAGGCTTCCTGTGGTATACAAACAAACAATTTGGAAGAATTCCAGCAAAATTTAATAATGTTTAGTAAGAATCTTCTTATTTCCAGGGGGGTTTTTTATGATTATTTTGATACCAAGTGGCAATGTCTAAATCAAAGGAAATAAATGGTGTTATTTCAAAGTCACTAAATTATTCATGCAGCTGCATAAGTGATTTTTTTCCTTTCACTTTTCTCTGTAGGGTGGATTACTGGGGTTGCCCATTCATGTGGTGGTTTTGTTCAGCCTAAAACAGCCCTGAAAATCGTCGCTCTTGGAGTCCTTTCTTGTAATCCCAAACTTGAAAGCACTTTTTGATTGTGGATTTTGGAGGTGCATTGCAGTGTTACTGTGACTCCTACATGGTGTCTTGTAGCATAGATGTTCAGAACAAGTCTTTTTCTTTTGGAAGTGTGCTACTAATTGTACTTACTGTTGTTTGTGTATGCCAGTATTGCAAGTTAGGCAAATACTTTGTTTCACTGTTTAAGAAAGCAAAGAGTGAATGTTGCAGCTTGCTGGGAATTACTCAGTAAGCTGTTCTGCCAGAATCAGGACTAGTAGGTGTTGGTAGACCAGGCTGTTGTTCAAATCCACTCAGATGAATAGCTTTATTTCCGCTGTCTTCATCTGTGAGGTGACCATCATGGTGTACAGCTCTAGAGCTAAGTCAAACAGCAAGTTGTTTGACCTGTTAGCAAAAGAAAATGCTGTTAGTGCAGAGACATGTGAGGAATAGTTCAGAGAAAGGATAGAACGTTCTCTTAGCTGATCATGGTTATACTGAGGAAATGTGAATGGAGAAAAACTTAATACTATGTGCAGGAGACAGTTGTACCCTGCGTGTCTGATTTCCAGCAGTTGCTGGCTGTACATGAGAGACTTATTAGTTCTATATCTCCTTTCTGATGTTTGTGGTTACAAAAAGTAATGTCAATGTGGTACCTACAGTGGGAGGTGCTCAACAAGAGAAAGGAAATAACTTTTCTGTGGTCACTGTGGTCTAATGAGATAAGCACAAATGCAGAAGGCTGGGACTTGGATTCCTGTCAAGTTCTGCAGCGAGTTGGCTGAACAACTGTGGTTACATTACAGATGGACACCAGGACACAAAGGTGCTGTGTTCTGAAGCTGTGAGATATCTGGCACCTACTGGAGTTGGGAACCTTTATGTTTGCATTGTACTTGGACAGTGAAGTCTTCTGGAACTATTGGGTGCACACATTGTCCACTTGCCATTTCTCATGAAGTGTTAAGAAGTATCCTGTGTCCCATCCTAGGAGGAGGTGGCTGTTAGTGAAAGGGTGAGTGTTGCAGAACTGGCCATGACTTTCCTGGTGGATGCTCACCCTTCTTTTAGAAGGTGATCTGAATGCCTCACCCCAGCAGTTGTTAGCATGCTGGGCTGGAGTACAATACTGTCTGTGCCTGGGAGGAGAGACGAGAAAGGAGGAGCAGTAGGCATGAACCTTGTATTTGAGCCCCATCTCAGAGACTTGCTCCAATGCAAAAGCTGAGGCCCAGCACTGGGTTAGGTTTCCTGGCAGATTTTGCCTGTTCTGTAGAATCCACATGAGGATGCAGAGTTTGTTGTTTACCTGTTCAGAGGCCATGAGTGTGCAATTTAGGCATAGATCAGCTGTTGCTGAGGGGTTTTAAATACAGTATTCTTTAAAAAAATAAAAAATATATAGAATTTGGAAGATAAATGTCCCGTTTACAGTATCTCTTTCTGTAATTAAACCTTTGCCTGGAAATCTTTTGCATCTCTCTTTATGAAGTAGGATTGCTTCTGCTGCAGCTTCTGTCAGCTTGATCTGAGAATAGCCATGAGTAAAATAGAGCATCTCCTCTTATCCTCTTATTACTTTGCAGTCTTCTTTATTGGATGACCACCTCATCAACACCTGTATGCAATAACATGCTCCACCCGTTGAGGTCACTACTAGGAGATCTGGCTCTCACAAGAAAGTTCTCAGTTGGATCCAGTTGCTCATGTCAGTGTGATTCTGGTGACAGCTTACTTTGCTGCTGCTGTTAGTAAGTCTGTGTTGCTAGCATGAAAATGGATGAAAAAGGAAAATTGTCAAACATGTTTCAAATAATGTTTGACACAGCTTTGTAAAGAGTATTTAGAAACTGTTTCCTATGCTTTATGTTAGGGTCTCCTAAATTGTTCTAGAAGAGGTAGTTTAGTTATCTGAGCATCAGCTTTTAAAGTTTTTGACTTAAGCTAAAATTAATAACTTGTCTGAGGCCATTTCTTTGGTTCTTTATCCCACAGCTCCTCTCTCCATTGCTGAACAGGATTGTACCCCCAAGGTCTGTACTGGTGGGAGGGTAGGAATTGATTTCATACTTTGGTATGAAAGATAGTTTGATAGCCCTAACTTTTTTGCTCTTCCCATAGACTGTGTAGTGGCAGTGCTTTAACTTTATTTCTCCTTCCTGCTCCCTTGATAGAAAATTTTCTCTGTACTCCAAATGCAAAATTGTATGGAGTCTTTTCTTGCTGTGCTTTATGTTTGGAAACTAGATATCACTGGTTTGGAAGGATCAAATAATTCTCTTGGCAATTTACCTCTCGCCTCTGCGCTTCAGTGTAGCCTCCCGTGCATCTGATTCCCTTCCTGCTTGATAGGCTAAGCACTGCCCTCTTTGCCTTAAAATGGCTTGATGGGAATGCTGGGAAAACATTTTATCTCCCTGCTTTGGTAAAATAACAAAATCAACTACAGGAGTTTGTATCCTGCAGGAATTATGCATGCCTGAAGGGTGTTTTGTGCTTCCCCTCAGTGCTTAGATCATTTGGCTGATCCATCTTCTGCTGTGGAGTGGTGCCAGTGAGGAGAGGTCTCTAAAGGCATTTCTCTGGAGTGAAGTGCAGCGTACTAATGTGTTCTCCTTAGCCAACCTGGCGCTTGGCATCTTTGTTTTAAAAGGCAAACAGCATGTCATGTTGCATGCATGAATTGCTTTCCACTGCCCAAAGCTCCAGGTTTGTTCTTAGTTTGTTCTTGAACTTTTAGTAATGGTGAAAAAAAAGGGAGGACCTATTTGTATTGTTTCTAGTAGGAAAGAACAGTGCAAGATTTCATCTACTGCTGTTCAAATCCCATGCTATTTTTGGTATTTGACCTCTGCAGAGAAGATTGCCAAAACTACAGGTTGTTTTCATTTTTATTACGTGTTTCTACCCTCCTACTCTTAAGTTACTCTTACTTTACTGATCAAATTTTTGAGGCAAAGTTCCATCTCTCCCACATTTTCCATGGTATTTTTCAGAGAGGTAATTTTGTGTTTCTGTATGTTGTTGGGCTAACGCTCCCTTTTGGAAGCGAGAACTATGCAATTTGGCAGCATCTTGTGTATACCACTAAAAGGAGGAGGACAATGACTTAGGAATTGTTGGTTTATTTCTTAAAAAACTTTCTAGATTGAAGAGGACTCCTGAGCCTGTTGGCTTGTGTTGAGACTGCAACGTTTAGAGTACGGCAACAAAAAGCACAGCAGTATATGCTGAGACAGTATTAAATGTTTAGTTTGTGCAGATAGTTGATTATCTTTCATTTCTCTTGCATTGGTAAGACCTGCTTTCAGCACCCTGGCTATTTGCTTCTTATCTTGCAATGTAGTTGTTTCCATGCTCCACTAGTGAGAAATACAAAGGCATCGGAAAACCCTGTCCTGCCTCTTTGGCATCCTTTCCACTTTGCACCTTTTATTCTTAAAATCAAGCTTTTTTTATTTTATTAAAGGAGCCTGAAGAATGCCTTGGAGGCCAAAATATTTTGGGTTATTTCAGAGTATGGTGTTATTCTGAGCTCCCAAGATGTAGTGAGTTTTGAGTGCCCTTCAAGAAGCTTATCATTTCTGGTAGTTGTGATATCAAGGAGATATGCAGGAGTTGCATACAACTGTGAAGTTAATTCATAGAAAAGATCACATGAATGTAGTTCCAGAGGACCAGACATAATAACACAGATGTTTCAGGGTTAATTTGTAAAAGGTGGCTTTACCTTGTTCAGGGATACAGGTGTGCATGCAGAGGAGAGATGCAGCTATTAGATATGAGGAATAGTGATCACCGAGGACGGGTTTGGACTTCTGTTTCAAACACAAGTGACCAGCTATAGCCAGGCACCTTCAGCTAGATACTTGTGTGTCATCCAAGTGGTGCTGTTTTCCTGGCACCTTAAGGTCATCTGGATTTTGTCAGTGGTGAGGCTGTAGATGCAGACTGTAGGCCACTGTGGATTGGAATAAGTGAGGAACCTGAATTTAACTAACTTCCTCACATTCTGAGCAAAGGAGGCACCTTTGGGAAAGACGAGTTTCTGGCCAGTACCCTCAACGATTTCTTCTGAGACTGGAACAGTTCAAGAGCAAGCTGTCTGTGCCCTGCAGTAGCATGAGCAGTTTTCCTCACTGATCCCTCCAAAGTGCTGTCCAAAGTATGTCAGGTTTCAAAGATACTGACTTTGCCAAAGGACTGTTTGTGGCAGAAACAAGAGAGATAGCTATGTTGTTGAAGTTAAGGAATGATAAACTAAAAGTGCTTCACTTCTGTGGTGCAGAGCACCATGTGCTTTGTAGGTGGCTGCAGTCCAATGCTTAGTTATCTTCTATTGTGCTTGGAAGACCATTGTTTCCTATTTGTCTCATAAATTTAACAGAGATCCTATTCCTGCCATTTAAAATTTCCCATCAGAATACAACAGTGACTTCCCTTTCTGAAAAGGAAGGGCTGGCAGCTACACCCTGAAGTTTGAGCATGAATTGTTTATATAACCTTCAATCACAATTTCATAAGAGTCTGAAGGCTTTCTTACCAGGGCAGACATTCTGCTGAGTTCTTGGCAAAAACCTGGCTGCCATCAAGTGTGGTTTTAAGGCTTCGTAGTTCTTGCAGTGGAAATAAAATTGAAAGCTGTACCCTCCAGCTTCCTGGTGATATCAATTGCATGTCTATCTGGAAACATGAACAACATTTTCTGGTGTTTCAGAAGAGCTGTAGCTATGTTGTTTAGGGGTAAAAGCTTAAGAGCTATCTTGGGCTAATTTTATTTCCCAGAAAATATTATGAGATCTGAATGAACATGCTTCTGCAGACTCTGATTGTAGAGTTCCCTTGCTCTCTCCTCCCCAGCAGTAAAAGCTCTAACATGAGTGTTGTGGAAACTGCTCATTTAATAATATTCTCTGTCAAAGTCAGTAATATTTAAACAACTGCAGCTGGCTTTCCAAATGGATGACATTTGTCAAGAACATGTCTCTGAGTTTACTTGGCCTTTTGCGTATAAAAAAAAATCTGAATATTTAAAGCTTAAAATTCAAGTCAGTCTGGAAAACTGCATTTTTCTTACAAGAAGTTTACAGAGGAAACCCAATTTTTTTAGTAACTGTAGCACTATGGGATAGCTGGTTTATGAAAACACCTTTCTTCACCTTCAAGCATGTGTTTTTGAAATGATGTTTAAATAGAAGCTTATATTGTAATACTCCAGTAAATTGGATTAAGTAGAAATTTTCCATATTAATAATAGTAAAACATTTTATTTCTTAAAATCAAATTATTAATTTGTATAGGAGTTTAATAGTTTTGTGTCTAAGCAGTGTAGCATGCAGTGTTTGAGAACAGTTCGCTTTAGGTAATAGTTCTACTAAAAGCTTGCACCATGTCAGGACATACCCAGAAAAGTAAGTAAGGAGCAAGCTCTGTGGGGAGGGTTGTACACAGGCTAATGCCAGAAAACATGCTGAACTTCTCTTCAGAGTGGAGAGGAGTTTCCACAGGATGTCTGTGTTTTATGACAAAAATTATTTGTAGAAGTGCTCTGAAAGGTTGCTTTGATGTAGAAGGTTAACCTGTGGAACTCATTGTCAGGATATTACTGAGGCAAATAGCTTAGTGAGATTATTTGTGACTTGGGAATTAAGCTTTTATAAGTGTGTCTACTTAAGCTGTTTTTTAAGAATTTCCTCATTTGTCACATGGTGTCATGAATATTTGTAGGTACAAAATAGGAGGATGGAAAGCAAAACCCTTATTTGAAGGAGATTTTTGAGTGCTGCTTTATCTGAAATAAGTGTACCAGTGAGAAGTCACTGGAGGAGTGACCCCTGTAAAGCTACTGTTATTCTCTCAATGTTTTGAGTTTTTTGAACACAGAAGAGTAGTCTAATTGAATCTGTAATTTAAACAGAAGTTGTTCAAGTGGATGGTTGTGCATACTCACCCCACCTACATCTTTCTTTTAAAAACTATTGTAGTCCATCAACTCACTAAAACCAAGCATTGTTTATGATGGCATATATCTCCCAAAGTTAGATGCTTGAGTACTTTTCTGGACTCTAAATTAATGAAAGCCTTTACTGCAACTACAGAATTATTTTTTTTTTGTGAAGGGCACACTGTTTGAATCCATATGAGAGGATTGAAAAACATTTAATTTTAGGTTTGCTTGTTAAAATCTGAATTTATCTACCTTACTGAAATAGTTTGGGTTTCTAGGAGGGTTCAGTAGTGCCAGAGAAGAATTGCCTCTCAAGGGAAGATGTTTATCAATTTCCCTGAAAGCCAGCATTATGTGGTTTTATAAGAGCCTCAGTTCTTAGGAGAATTGATGAAAAAGCCACAGGTGCTTACTTCCAGTGAATTCCACTGATGTAATGTAGCCTGCTAAGGTGGACCATGGTACGCTGACAGGTGTTTATGTGCGTCATTGGGCACCTAAACACTTGTAAAATGTATCTCATCTGGCTATTTCAGGCTGCAGTTCTAGGTAATTTTGGTCTTTGGTAATTTCTGTGTCTACCCTTTGCATGTCTCCCAGCAGAAAAGTTCACCTGAGATGACTCCTGCAGTTGTACTGATGCAGCTGTTGTTGGGCTGTGCCTCCTAGCAACTTTTTTAAACAAAAATGATACCTCCTTAGGTAGTGGGGGTGACTTCATTTACTTTCCACTTGTGGAGAACACCACTTTACTTTATAAAAATAATAAATTTAGCTAAGTGACTTTCACAGGCTTCACAGATAGACTGTTTAATCTTTTAAGGGGATTATATGATGTAGTGCTTACAGTCACAAGAGACTCTTTAACTCGGGAGCCCTTTCGGGTTCTCCGTTTCTGTCAATAAAGTTGTAGTTAGTAGGATATCAAAATAATTGAGTTTTGATTTCCTGTCTCTGTGCAAGAAGGTTGTTTATATATTTTTTTAAATCTAACATTATTTCAGAATGTTATAGTTAAAACTCACCTTGGATTTTATTTATTACAGGTGTCTGACAAGGTTAGGAACAGCACTTGAGATGACTGCAGTGGAGAAAATTGACGAACAGCTCGCTAGTCTGCAGATAGCAAAACGTTCAACACTAAGTGAGGAACCTGCTTACTTACTGGATATAGATGTTTCCAAACCTGCTCAATCTGAAAGCAGTCCCTTTGTGGCAGTTTCATGCTCTAATAAGTCAATAAGGGTATATAACAGGGAAACATTAAACTTCCTGCGGGAGTACAGTAGCTGTCCTGGGATACTCAGTGGAGTCAGGTTTGCACACAGGTGTGACAGCATAGTGTTCTCAGCATGCAGTGATGGTACAGTCAAGTGTTGGGATGTTCGTCTGGCAACTCAGAAAGCTGTGCAGATATTCAGTGGCTATCCTTCCAACGCTTTCAGCAGTTTTGATATCAACTGCAGCGATCTCATCGTTTGTGCTGGAACAGAAAAAGTTGAGAAAGACACGTTTCTGGTGTTTTGGGATGCAAGAGGCATTACAAATTGTGCCAGTGCAGCTAAAGAACCCTTGGGAGTCTATTCTGAAAGTCACAATGATGATATTACTAAAATTTGTTTTCATCCTTTCGAAACCAATTTGTTACTTTCTGGGTCAACGGATGGGTTGGTTAATGTGTTTGACATTAACAAGGATAATGAAGATGATGCTTTGATAGCTACTTGCAATTCAGATTCATCAGTAGGTTTTATTGGCTGGTCTGGGAAAGATTACAAACAGGTCTACTGCATGACACATGATGAGGGATTTTGTTGGTGGGACATTGCTCGGTTAGATACTGACGAGCCAATAACACTATTGCACGTTCTGGATGTCAGAAACACAGTCTGCATTGAGAATGACAGCTTACATTACCTGGTAGGTGGCTTGTATCATGAAAAGGCAGACAAACTCTTTCTAGTTGGAGGAACATCCACAGGGAACATTCACCTCATCAGCTGTGGCCCCAATGGACTGAGCCTGGTGGGTACTCTTTGTGGAGGACATTCTGCTACTGTTCGCTCTTTCTGCTGGAACCTGACAGATGAGTCTCTGTTGACGGGTGGAGAGGATGCTCAACTGTTGCTATGGAAACCTGGAGCTGTGGAAAGGTCCCTCACAAAGAAAGTATCTATGAAGATTGCATCTTCTGTGCAGAAGAGAGTAAGAGTTCACAACAGCTCCCTCAAAAGCAGGAAAAAGTGAACTTCTGGCAGTGGGAATCTCTGCTGTGTGGAGCTTTCCTGGTGTTTAATCTCTCGGGCAGTACTTGTTGGTGCTTTGTTAGATGGTGTGTGTGGGAAGAACTATGATCCTTGGATACTACCTGAGAATGGATTTCAGTCATCAGAAGAATGCCTTCTTTTTTGTTGTTGGGTTGTTTCTTTTTTTTTTTTTTTAAGTTGCTAATATTAATCAGAAAAGAGTAAATGTTTGCTCTTGAATTCTTGAACAATAGGTCTTATATTATATAAAAATGTTTCTGGGGTTGTTTAATGTCTCAGCCAACATGTTTAAAGTGTAATACAGGTCTGTGGCTTGCATAATTTGTTACCTTCCCACTGAAATACTCTGGCATGTTTTAAAAGCTTTTGTATTTCATGATGCATTTTGCTTTCTTTACAGAGAGCTTAATGAAATTGCTCAATATATTAAAAGATTTTATGTCCCATCTTAATGCATGAAGGAATTGTTTCTTGATGAAATGGAAAACAAGTCCTGTTTTGCACTGTCGTATCGCTGGTTTATAACAAGCTCATAAAGAAGCAGTTGATCAAGCCATATTTTTCATAGCAAAGATATGAATGTATTCAACCAAACAGAAACATGTCATTCCAAGTAGCTAATTTTTAAGTGTATGAGAACTGTTAAACTGGCATTATTTAGAGCATATATCCTGCATGAAAACACCCAAGCTTCATGCTCTCTTGATAAGTATATCTCAGGGGAGTGCACCAGGATGATTGGAGGGATCTTCAGTGAGCTAAAGAAATTGGTAGGTGTAATTACACCAGTGGTGCTGAAAATCCCAAATTCTACATTTGAAGTAAGCTAGTATCCCATGCTCAGTGGGAATGTTAAAAAACAAGAACAAACACTGCCTTCTCAGACTCTAGTTATGCAGTAACAGGCCTGTAAGAGGAGATTTTAAAAAAACCTTTTAGAGGTTAGTGTTTGTCCTTTAAGAAATGTTTCTCTGTACAGAGAGGTTTTATGCTTAGCCATCTCCCTAGGACAGCTTTGTTTCAGTATTCCATCAAATACCTATTAAGTGGTGCAAGAATTGCTCTTTACCAGAATGGTTGAGGCTTTATGCTTATTCTGCTCCATGGGCAGACTACAATCTGTGCATCTGGCTCTGCACACACAATTACTTTCTGCCTTCTGAGGACCATTGCAATCAAGTGATGGTTGGTAATTACACCATAGTTAAGATATGTGGACTACAACTAAAAACTGCACAAGATTATTTAATAATTGCTATGTTATGGAATAGTTGGCAAAGGAATTAATAGGAGTTGGTTTTTTGCCTGAGGGTGGACAGGTAATTCTTTTAAATCAAGTGTGGACTGTCAAGTTTAGAGAATTAGCCTGGAGCTCAGTAATGGTTTACAAGGTACAGAAGCAACTGAAGAACTGTCAAGGCTTGGGGGTGGGCTGGCCACTAACCAAGTGGCAGATGCTCTCTATTACCCCCCCGCCCCCTGGGGAATAGGAAGGGGATAAGGGAGAGAGACTTGTGGGTTGGAAAACTAAAACTACTTTAATGAAAATAATAACAATAAAATGAAATGAAATATATACAAAACCAATACTAAACTCACCCCCCTGATGGCACCACTGACACTATGGCATCAGTGTATGGTTACAGCTGTGCTGTAGGTGTCTTAATCACCTTTGGAAACAAATCCTACTCAAACAGAAGTATCAAGTTGCCTCATGATATGTTTTACAGACTGTTAATGTCCTTCAACCACAACTATGGATCTCTAGGTGTTTTAGGATCTTCCTGAGAAGATGCAAATGATTCGCTGGCATTTGTTATTGCTGGTTATTTCAAAGTGCAGCTTCAATTTAAAAACACATTTCTCAAAGTAGTCTTTTTTAATTACTTGTGTTAAATTCAAGTTACATGCAATATCCCTATCTGTTGCTTTTCAAATTTGTGCTCTTTTGAGGCAACTTGGGCAGTGAGTGTTAGAACTGTGACGCTCCTGGATCATTTGTTCTGTCAAGATCACTAGTTGTTGCCAGTTTCTGTGGAATTCAGTTTCGTAACTGAGTGGACCAAAAGCTTCAGGCCCCTCTGAATTCACTGGAATGCCCTCAGGGGCCTGTCTTGGTTCAGTTCCAGCTGGGTTTGGGGAGCTAAAGGATGATTCTGAGACCTATTTCATTGCAAGTATGATGTGTCAACTTTCTTTTTGGGTGTTTTATTCTCTCTTTTCTTGGTACCTTGACACATGCAGTGGAGTAAGGTCAGTGGGTCTGTCTAATGCTTGATTTCTTGAGGATGGTTTTGTGTGCTGCATACAGAACTGCACAGTGAGGGAGCTTTTGGTTGCCTCTGCTTGCTTTTATGTGTCTATTGAACGAGATTCTGATGTGTTCTGCCCAGGATCTCAGAATTAAAGCAGCAGAGATGGGAGTTCTGATACTGAAGTGTTTGAAGTATGCAACCTGTACCTGTTGTCATGCTTCTGAATGAGATTGATACATAACAAATCAATATTCATCACAGTTAAAGCCATGCTTTTACCCCTAGAAGTTGATTTCTCCCTTTTACATACATAAATAGCAGCAGCAGGGGAAAAATGTGTGTATGTATGTATCTTAAAATTCTGAAAAGCACAGCAGCTGCTGGGAGGCTCAGGCTTGTGTTGCCTCTGAAAATACTTATTTTCTTCTTTTTTTCTTTCATGTTGATTTGATTTCAGGTTAATATCCATAAAATAAGCATAAATAGAAACCACATCTTAATGCGTAATTAGCATTACTTGCTTCTGTAAACTGCAGACAGTATTTCATAGACCACAGAGCACCAGCAGAATACATATGTAATTATATAAATAATAATAGACTTGAAATTAGGCAGGTTAACTTGTCTGACTGTATTCAGTCTCTTAGGTTAGTTTTGATGTCTGTAAGTTGGCTCCAGTGTTGTTAAGAAACATATTTGACCTTTATAAAAGTTATGTAATTGAAACTATGTGCAAGTAGCAGGCATTCAGAAGTCATCACTGTGTGAATTGTTTAACCCCAGGGGAAGCTTTAATTCTGGAAGCAGTGTCAGATTTTTTCCAGTAAATGAAAGGTAGAACTCCAAATAGACTACCTAAGTGCAGAAAACTGTGTCCATCTTTGTTCAGAGATGATGGTAAACCCATTGTACAATGTTTTTGAGCAGCTGGAGATTATCCTACTATGAACACATAAACTTACTTTCATTTGGAACATTCCTAAGTTTCCTCTTTCTTTTCTCTGTGGTAAACCCCAGCATTTGTATGCTTACTGTTCTGTTTAAGGTGTGCTCCCATTGAAGGTGGACTTGCCAGCTCTTCTTGAGTACTGAGGTACTGTTTCATTTTGTCCAAGTAAGAGACCCTCTCAGGGTGACATCCTGTAGTCATTGGGGACCTTCATCAGCTATTTCAGTAGAGTGTAGGGTTTTACCCACACTTTAGGGCAATGATGGAAATTATTTGATAAACCCAACTGGAAGTGTGAATTCATTTCTAGGTGAAATCTGGTTAGCCAGTTGTCAGTGGTATGCTATTTCGTGGCCACGTTGTATATGGCATGTGTCCTAGGTATTCAAAAGGACCTAACTGCTTATCTACATTAAAATCTTAATTAGCAAAGATGCTGATACAGTAGAACACAGTAAAGACATAAAGTGCAAGCTTTATTATGTAGTTTTGAATGACAGGCTTGCTCTTGGCCAACATCTTATACAGCCGTTGTAGGTCATACAGTTATATGCAGCAATGTAGTTTGTTGTGTGGAGTGCTGACTCAGAAGTAGGCTTTTGCTGGGCACCTACATGCTTGTGTAGCTGCATCTTGTACTTTGTGGTAAGGCATCTTTGCCCAGCCAAAGTGTAACAGGGGCTTGATATGTATGCAGCTAATTACAGCAAAGCTTTTGTACTCCCAGAAGATTTGGCACTTTTGACCCACCTTGTAAAGCTCATCTGCACTTGCCATGGTGAATATGGAATTATTTCTCTCCACCCCTTCAAAATGACCTTCTGTTATTTGGTTTCTTGGTTTATTTTTGAGGGTAGTAGCAAGTTGTGTCTTGATACCAGCTTTTCTGGAGGGGAATGAGTCCTGTCCCTTTCCCCCTGGAGCTCCTGTGCCTGGCTGCTGGGCTCTGCACTTCTTGTTACTCCAATTAGCAGGTGGGAAGCAGAGAGAGGGAGGAAAAAAGGGAGGTTTGCCCCTGCCAACCATCTGATAGAGTGTCTGTCCCTGTCTAAGGGGACTTGGACTCCTTAACTTAGGAGTCATACCCTCTGCCTTTGAAATATATATAGCAGCTTGTTCTTGAGCTTGATGGAAGCAGGACAGGACCTTAAATAAATTATGCAAGCCATAAACACCCTTGAAGCATAAAAGCCAGTTCCTGTTTATCTGTAAAGTGAACAATTTGGCAGTGAAGCATGCAGCAGAGGCAGAAGGTGTTTGCTCACAGAGGCTGGGCATTCTTAGCTTCTGGTAGTAGCAAGGAGAGCCACTGGTCAAGCCAGTACTGCTACCTCTACCCTACAGGAACCAAAGGATTTGGGAATTTCAAGTGCCATAGGAAAAAGAAAGGCAGAAGCAAGTGTGCAAGTGACAGATAAAGGTAACCATTCAGTCTGTGAACTTACAGCTGTTAGGTGATTACAGAGTGCTCTGTTCCTTACCAGAATTATTTGCAGATAACCTAACAGCCATTTGTGAGGATCTGGGGTAACTTCTTCTTTTCTGTTTCCTTTTTCTATACCAGTCTGTAAACTGGCACAGATATGTTGGCTAATGGGAGTGGGGTTCAGTTACTGCCACTGACTGCTGGGCCTCAGCTTGCTGTCATGATGTTCTGTCCTACTCTGATTTCAACACAAACATTTCTTCAAGTCTCACATCCTTATGCTTTGAGATACTTTGAAATCTGTATTTTGAGTGTTACCTACTTTTCTGGAAACAGAATGACAGAAAATACTCTTCTACATACTTCTGCTGCAATCTTGGCACCAGTATTTTTACAGGAATATATTACATTTTCAATTCAATATCAATTTCAGTCTTATTCTCTCATGCTCTGAATAAAGAGTCAATGCTGCTAAAATCCCATAAAGGTGGTAGCTGAGCAGCCTGTTGCCACAGGAACTCAGAACTGACAATGAGAAATGCCAAGAGGAGTTCAAGAGAGTTCTTAGTGCTAATTTAAAATGACCATTTAGGGAAGTCTAATAAAAGTGGGGAAAAAAGAAGCTTCAGGGAACTCACAATACACAACAGATCACCAAAGGACTGTTGTGTCCTAGGTAGCAATACTTGATATTATTACTATTGGCAAGTAGATCAGACTAAAGCTGAAGCACAAATGCAGACCCACAATTCACTTTTGTGGTTGTCTTTAATACAGGAATTCTTAACTACTGCTGAAGTTGGGTACCTGGGAGTACAATTTATGCCAATAGGTTATGCTTCAGATTAAAACAATATTGAATACAGACACAGCAGGTAAACCAGCTGGAAGTGAGTGACAGCTTTTACTGGGACTTTCTGGAGAGTGCTGGAGAGGAATACTTAGAAATCAAATACAATGGTTCTGATTTCTTTCTTTAATGCCTGAAGAATGAAGGCAGAAAGGTAAACCAATGAAGTGGTTGTAACACCACCTTAAACTATAATTATTTCTGTGAAAAACTACTCTTTGCTGGTGGATGTAAAGGTTGCATTCAGAGTTTCATGTCTCCTGTCTCAGAGAAAAAAACCTTTCTTTCTTTATGTGCATTTGTTTCTGCTTATCATATCAGAAGCAATGGATGAAGAGTTATGGCCCTGGACTTGGAAGTTCTGGTTCTGCTCTGTCAGCAAGTACCCAGCTGCACATGCCTCTGAAATACATTCTTGTGTTTGAATCTGGTAACAATTGAAGATATTTTTTTAGTATCTCTCAGCACTGCAAAGCCTGCAATACTCACCAGAGTGCTGCAGAGGATACCAGCAGGTATGTGAGCTGATCACTGTGTCTTGAAAGAAATTGAGGCTGACATGCTTTGATGATGGGAACTCTTGTATGTGGGGAATCACAGATTTTGCTTTGAAATGCTTTTACATCTAGAGAATGCAGAGTGCAACGTTTTCTAACAGTAATTTGTGGATCATTTGAAGAAAGAAGCCTCTGGACTTTGCTATAATAATGACTTCAGTGAACTGTCTCAATGTAGGACTGCTAAGTGAGGGATCAGGAGGAACAGGGGGATGTTCCTTGCTGAGGGACAGCAGTTTCTCAAAAGTCTGTGTAGATACAGATTTGCAGAACATACAGAAGCAGACTTGCATTTGCTGTGCTGACACCTTTAAAAATGTATACATAGTATACTTGAACATATAAAATGAACAATTATGCTAGCAAGTGAGCACTCAAAGTGCAGTTCTGTGTTTCAACATGAGATCTTTTTGATAAAACTAAGGACAACAGTGTCTTGGATCAGCTAGAATGGCAGCTGTGCTTCACACCTCAAGCTAGACTTGAGCTAGACACCTCAAGTCTAGCTGAGGCCAGTACTACACAGCCTAATGTTTATTAGAAAGAAATGAGCATTTCATAAAACAGTTTTTTTCTTTTGCTAAATGAAGACATACTATGATGAAAGGGTCAGGAGGAATACCTCTAGATAGCAAAACATTAACAAGGTGGTAGTAAAGGTCTTGGGTAGTCATCTAGATGTGTGTGGTATTAGAGCATCGAGAAGATTAAGTGGTTGTTGGAATTAATTCTTATAGTTGAGTTGAATTTATTGAGTCCTAGCTTTTGCAAATAGTAGAAAGTATGAAGGCACTTAAGGAATGTAACAGGAGCAGACAGAGGTGTCCCATCCCATGCCAAGGAATGAATGGTGGCATTTTGTTAAAACATCTTGGCTACAATAAGCCCAAATCCTTATTGATTTTTATTTGTGCTATTATTTTAACATTTCTGTTGTGGTTTACTGCCAGGGTGCCTAGACAGTGAGTGAACTGTAACTCTTGGTTTTTATAAGCTAGCTCAGTGGCATGTGCAGGGAGTGAGATTTGCTCTTCCCTCTTCACCTGTCATCCAAGACTCTCATGTTTCCCAGTTGTCACCTTACTTGTGTTCCAGCTGTTCTAAGACTGCATGTTTATTGTATTCCATGTAAGAATTTGCTCCTGTTTATTTTCTGAACTCTGAGAATGCCCCAAGACTGCATTCAAATGAGACATAACAAGTATTTGTGGTTTCTTCCAGGGGCCTGTAATGTATTGGGCATGTTCACAGAATCACAGAATCAATTCCACAGTGGGAAGGGACCCATTAGGATCATCTAGTCCAACTCATGTTGGCTGATCACTGGATTTATTAACATAGTAAAGTTAGCACCTGGAGAATAACCTACTTACATGTTAAGACAGCAGTTTTAACTGTCCTGTCAATGCTCCTCAAACACACCCAAAAAAAGTCCTAAGAAGATTGTAGTTGACAATTTCTGTAGGTGTGGGTGGTTTTAAAGAGTTGCACTTATGAAACAGTTCCAAAAAGCTCCCATAGTATCTTGTAAATGAAAAGCCAGCATTTTCCAGATGGCTCTATAAATAAATCTGGTAGATGCAGAAATAAGGCAATGTATTTCAAGAGCTCCAGACGTGTTTTTGCACATAATGCTGTGGTGAGCTAGCAGAGGAAATGAACTTCCTTTTGTTTGCAAAATATAAAACCCCTCAAGTTTCTTAATGTTTTTTCCACATTGCTGGGTGAGTTAAGCTACTGCACAGGCTTCTCTCGTCGATCACAGGTTTCCATGCATACCACCTTCATGAACCCTCCTACAAAGTCTCAGAGAAGAAAGGCCAGAGTTAATTCTGGGCAGCTTGTGCAGATGTAAACCACAGCCTTCTTCTGATTCAGAATCGAAGGTATAGGAGAGCAGAGCATACACATGTAGCTGGCCTATAGCAGGAAATAGGAAGAGCAGATACTGCTGTGTTTGTGTCACCTTTTCGTTCTTTTTCGAGTTTATTTAACTTACTGTGCATTCTGGGGTCATTTTGCTTCAAAAGAGAATGACTTGCTGAAGTTCTCTTATATCTCTGACAACCTCCTGTGTTCTGGGCCTTGCTCTTCTTGCTCTCAAACAGTTTCTATTCTTTAGGCAGATGTGAACTTGACAGTTACCAGGATGATTTCCAACTGTCCAGCTCACCAGCATAAGCACTGGGACAGCACCAAAGAAACAGAAAGTGTACTGTCTTAAAAGAAATTTTTTTAGTCCCCAAATTGCAGGAATGTTACTGAGTGCTCTGAAAGATCTGTTTTCCTTGCTGATGTTTCAGGCCATGTGGCTTCATGCAGCCTATTGAGAAAAAAGAGTGGGAAGCAGAGAGTGTTGCATCCCCTTGCTGGGTTACCTGTCTGAATGTGCACAGGGATCTTAGGTATACTCACACCTGCTGTAATGGTGGTCTGAGAAGTACTTTGTGGAACAGAATACATGGAGGAGCTTATGAATGTGATTAGCTATCAGAAAGGTTTCAATATAGATGTTACTAAAGCAACTATGTAATTGGAGTAGTCTGATTATATACTTGGAATAGTAAACCGTTGCTAATCTTCTGGGAAAAAAATGGTGCTTTGTCATTCAAAGAGTATTTCCCCCAGATTTTAGACAGGATTTAAGGTTTCCTTTCCCCCTTCCTTTTTTTTTTTTTAATTATAATTAAAATAATCTAGCTTATTTTTAAAGGTATGTTACATAGTTATTCTCAAGAGTGAAATTAAAACTTCTAAACTTCAGAACCAAACTGGACTGAGGTTTCTAAAAGTGCAGCTTTTAAAGATATATAATGTGCATTCTGTTCCATCAAGGTAGTTTCATTATTATACATTTCATGAGCAGAATGGTCTTGAAAACTATCAATATATATCAGCTTTTAAAGGATGATACAAAATAGCATATTGATGCAGAAAATTATGCCCCAAAAGGCTCTATAGAACTGCTCAGAGACAAAGTTTTAGTCTTTAAGCAGCGAGGTATTTATTTAAGCAACGTTGGGGAACCCCCAGCTCGTGCTGGACAAAGAGTTCCAAAGCAGTCAGTGAAAATCAGACTATTTATACAATTTACATGAGAGATTACAACATCTTTACATGCATATTCATATTATTGCAACATCTAATTATAATATTCATAGCAGGCGGAGTTAAGGCAGAGTCAGGGGTGGAGTCTTCATTTTGGGGAGATTCTTGGTGGCACATCCTGTTACTTCCTCTTTAGGGGTCGTGGTTTTGCTCTTCTTCCTCAGGCAAGGTTTTGAACTTTTCTTGATTCTGCTGACTACAATGTATATTTTGCAATAGTCTTTGGACTCCTGCCCCTTATCTCTCCTTGTTCCTTTCCTATCTCTATTTATGTCAGATTTACGTTAGTGTTTTAGCATCTTCAGTGCTCTTTATCTTTCTGTGTTCTTACTGTATGTTCTTTGTGTCAGTATGATAGCATTCTTTGTCCAGATGTTATTTTTCCACTGGTCTTACAATCCTGGTTCTTTAATTCTAGCTCAGAGCTGGCTTTCTGAGTTAACTCTTTGGGCCTTGCTCTGTTTCAATATCTCTATAACTTCCCTCAGAAACTCTTCTCTGAGTGCCACTAACTGATTTCTAGCCTGTGTTCCTACCTGCCCATTTTGTCCATTGTGGCTGAAGGCAGCAGCAGAGGCCAAGGCTTCCCTGTGCAGAGAAACAGCTCTGTACCTGCTGTATGTGGTGCTGTATGGATGACCAGTGAATTGTCCTGCCTTATCGTTTAAGGGGGGTTGAACGGAGAGTGGATGTTGTATTTGCCATTTTTCAGACAGGGAAAATGAAGCAAAAGGCTCCCAAGTTGCACATAGGAAATCTGCCAGAACTGGATCAAACCCAAGAACTCCTGCTTCTTTCTTGCTCCTCTGCACCACAAGGCTGCTGCTGCTTTGGCCTCTTCTGGAGTTTATAATGTTACCAGCAGAGGTAATTTTTAAAATTAATTTAAAGCTTTGAAGCCTTTGTTCAGGTCTAGAACCCCAGAGGACAGAGACAGAGAGCATGCAGTTGACATACCAGAGGGAATAAACCATGCCTGAAGAGAAGAGGTGAGGTAAAGAGATGAGAACACCAGCTAGCCAAGTCACAGCTGTAAAAACCAGGAAACCCTAACCCTTCTCCAGCTCCTTACCAATTTTTGTCAAGCTTTTGCAGACATGGGTGACAGGGAGGGGAATGTGCACATGGTTTTAATAATTCTTGAAAGGGAACAAAGTCATGGTTTGGTGGTTGCTTCTTGAGAGCCACTGGAGAGAGCAAAGAGAGGCAGCAGGGGAGAAAGCAGGAAAATGTTCATTTGAAAGTCAGACAGAGTTGATAGAAACTCCTACTAGATGTGTATCAGTGAGGCAGGAGTAAGACTAGTGTAACCTGTGTGGCCTGTTGTATCATAGAATCATAGAATGGCTCAGGTTGGAAGGGACCTTAAAGATCATCTAGTTCCAACCCCCCTGCCATGGGCAGGGACGCCACATGCACTAGACCAGGTCATCCAGGGCCACATCCAGCCTGGACTTAAACACTGCCAGGGATGGGGCTATGGTATGCTACATCAAGGCTAAATTGTAAACTCAGGGGCTCCTAAAGGGATAGCAAGAGGACAATAAGGTCCCAAAGTCCTATTTTCCTAAAGCAGAAAGTCTCAGAGAGATTCTAAAGCTCCAAAATGCGCTGCAGATACAGCGATGCCTCTTGGGTGTGAGGCTGCAGGTGACTGATGGATAACAATGAGCCTTCAAAGGACCCAGTGGGCAACCATTTGGAGAGAAAGGAGGAGAAGTCAACATAACTGTGAACAAGATGTGGAAGAGGAGCAGCAGTATAGTGGCAGCCAGTAGCAAAGGCAACAGGACCGCGGAGGAGGAAGTGGTGTTTGGGAATCAGCTAAGATGTCACCCATGGTATTTTGTGATGATGCCCTGCAATGTGATCTCTGTTTACATTTTAACAGATCCATTCAGCAAATGCAGTGGTAGGATTCCTGCCAGCTCTGTTCAGTCAACTTTGTTTTCCTTGCTAATGAGCACTAGAGGAAGGCAAGCACGGACAAGCAACTGTTTATGCCATCCCTACAGGCAGCTGTGCCTGGGTATGGGGAGAGTGAAGCTGAGGTTTGTACTTAGCTCAACTTCTCTCCCCTGAGTAAGGATTTGAGCCAAGGTCTGCCCTCAGACCTGTTTATGCTTTGCACCTGCATGCATGTGTCATGTGACTGGAGTACAAAGTGTCCCAGTAAAACCCTGCAGAGCTGGGTCCTGCTTTCTTTCCCATTGCCCAGCTGCACACCTCTGAGGCCACATTGCAAATGTCATGAGTTGCCCATTGTGTGCAGTTCAGTGCCTTACAGTCTGGGGACCCCAAAATGAGATCGGCTTGATTTAAACTGAGGGCAGCTCAGCAGACATGGTAGTGCCTGTGTGTCTGCTGCCCAGCTTCAGCAGGTGGCAAACCATTTCTAATTGCAGAGTGTGGCTTAACAGCAAGAGGTTCAGGTTGAGCAGAAGAGGCAGAAACCTGCTCAGAGAGACTCTGAGGGTCGGTGTGCAGAAAAGTCCAGGCTGTCACCCTAAGCAGCCTCGACATAAAGTTGAATGGAGGCTTTTTACCGTGGGTGATGCTAAAGCAATCTTGCTGGGTCTTTATCTGTGTGCATTTGTCCCTAAAAGAGCCAGAGGGGAGAGCATTAAGAGTGAGTCTGAGGCATGGATGTGGAGGAGGTGACATGAACCAAGAGACCACGGGGCACACAGAGGCTGTTGCCTTCTGAGCTGTGTTATAGTCACTCGATTTGCCTGCTGTGTTCCTGTGTGGATTTCATAAATAGCATTAACTCTTAATACCACACACACTTGGGATAACAGCGTGAGGTGTGTGCAGGAGCCAAGGCTGTGCTTGCTTGCTGTATGAAGGGATGATAAAACAAGCTTGCTTCGTTTCACTTCAGTTTCATAAAGCCATGGACCTCTCCTGCAGGTCTGATTGAGTACAAGCAGTTTAGTAGTGTGGTGTTTAATGCCCGAAAGGCACTGACAATCCCTTTAAAATCATCATTCTTAGAAACCAGGGCAAGTCTTAAATGGCTGGGATCATTCATAGCCTGAATCACGGGAGGGATGAAGATTTTTTTCATTCTGTGTTGGGTCTGGCTGAAATGCAGATAGCAGCCTGCATAGTGCTGTGCTTTGGTAGCTAGAAAGGTGCTGATAGCACACCAGTGTTTTGGCTGCTGCTGAGCAGTGCTCACGCAGCATCAAGGCTGTCTCACCAACATGCCTTTCTCACCAGTAGACTGAGGGTGGGCAAGATCTTGGGATGGGACATAGCCAGGGCAGCTGACCCAAACTGGCCAAAGGGATGTTCCATACCCTCTGACATCTGCTCAACAATAAAAGCTAAGAGAAGGGAAGAGGACAGTGGGCATTCGTAATTATGATGTTTGCCTTCTGGAGTAACCACAACATGTACTGGAGCCCTGCTTCTTGGGAAGTGGCTGGAACTTGCCTGATACTCAGAAGTAGGGAATGAATCTTTTGTTTTCCTTTGTTTCCAGATGTAGCTTTTGCTTTTGCTTTATTAAGCTGCCTTTATCTTGACCCAAAAGGATTTTTTCCCCATCTTATTTTTTATCCCATCTTCTTTTTTTCCCTCCCTGTTCTGCTGACAAGGGGAGTTATACAGCAGCTTGGTGGGCACCTGGTGTCTAGCCAAGGTCAACCCACCACAAGTACACATTTAGATTTTCCCCAAGCTCTGGAAAACAAATGGAAAACATATGTTAACAAACCCTAAACCTTTCTGAAAAGTCATAATTAGGAAGCAAAGTCACATATTGCCTCTGTCACTCTTGTATAACTAACATATGGGAGAAACACCCCCCCATAACTGCAGACCTCACCTCTTGAGATGTTTTCAGGTGGAGTGAAAGCAACTGTTAACTCTTCAGACAATTGTACAAATCTCCTTGTATAACACTGCCTCTGAATGCTTTGTAATATTTATTCTCTATTTATATATTATAATACACAATTACTTTGTAATAAAATTATACTGTGGAATGGTTTGGATATACCAGTGCAATTCCAAGGGTTTCAGTCACCTTCCTCAGTGCCAGTATTACACAGGGCTCCTTACTGAGGCAACTGAAAGGAGACTTAGCTGTGAGAGAAGGCGGTGGTGCTGTTATTGCATCGTATGCATCATGAACTTACTGAAGTGCTTACTGAAATAGATTCCTTAGTCCCCTAATGTTGGAATTGAAATAATGAGCTTTTCCATAAATAAAATGGGGTTGGTCAAGCTAGCAGCTCTCACAGTGAGACACTAATGCTTTTGACTCAAAAAAATTTCAGCATTGTCTAAATGTTTGGAGTAAGAATTTGCATTTCCATGTCTTCCTTGATGTTTGCTTTACCTTTGTTTCATTCTTATTAAAGATTTGTGTTTGTTGCTTTCTCTGTAAGAAAACAAAAAGTAAGTGCCAGTATCATTGCATACCTGCAAGCTGTAAATCTTTAGCTGGTTTGAAATGTACACATAGCAGCACAACCTGCATTGGTAACATCAAACTATACACAACAGCCTGAACTCTACAAATAATTGTCATTTCCCTAACATATGGTGCTTAAACTCCAGTACAGTGTATAATACAGTTTGTGTGCTGATGAAATCCATCTGCATATAGAAAACTTCCAGTGTTAAATGTACAAAACTCCAGCCATATTTAAAATTTCTTTTGGAACAGAGGCTTCTGTGAATACATTAGAATTAGTGGTGAAATTAATTAACAGGCAAGAATACAAAGTCTCTAATCCTGCCAGGTGTCTTTGAGAGCTGCTGAATTCAGGTTTGGTGGGATGACTACACAGAGTGGGAGTCCTAAACTTAGCAGTATTCTCCTTGCAGAGGTCAGAATGCAAGGTCCCTCCCTCTCCTACAGCATGTTGTGGTTTACAAGTGTATATTATATAAATTATAGTAGTAGATATATAAATTATATATAATTTATATATAAATTATATAAAATATAGTAGTATTGTTTTCCATATAACATTAAAATGATAGAAGGCTTTACAGCCTCTCTGAAGTGCATGTGAGTATGGGCCATCTACAGATAGGATGTCTGCCTTTTGCTGAGGGGTGTGTGCTGCTTTAGGAACTTTGTTTCAAATATGACCCCCAAGAAAGTAGAAATCCAGCTCCAGGGCCTCTCCACAAGACCCTGTTGTCCTTTACCTCTCCTGTGTGCTGGCAAAAACCCCAGGAGAGAAGGCAGAAGGTTGTAAAGAGGCTGCTTATCCCTGCTTGAATAGACCCTCCTTTTCAGTTAATGAGTGCATATAGGAGTAAAATTTGATAGTAACTATTTATTACAATAATCAAGAAATGCCAGGATGAATGCCTGGGAGCCAAAATTGGGCATTGTTCAAAGTAGAAATAAGGTGCATCCTAATGAGAGTTTTTCATAATAACATTACAGGCAAGAGCTCCTCTGCAGAAAGGAAGGTGCCAAAGGAGCAAGCAGGTTTTACAACCACTTTCCTGTTCACTTGGGTTGCCTTGATAGCAGCATGTCATAAAAACATTAGCAGCTCTGAATGGATATTAGGGGGATTTGGTGAATACCTGAAGAGCAGCTTGTGTATAGAGCCTGTGGAGCAATTACCAAAGCAGTTGCTGAGGAAGATGCAATAACTGTTAGTAAAGAATCTCCACATATAGGACAGTGTGACCTTAAGCAAGAAACCTCCTGGTTTTGCCTTCCAGAGCAGAACCAGTTGCAACACCTGGAGAAAGTAGAAAATACAGCATTATTTAAGCAAGTACTCCAGTGAGATCTTAACATCACTGCCTCCTGGGAGAGGGTCAGCACTTACTGAGTTTGCTAAGGAATTAAAGAAAATGTAGCACCTCTAATATAGCTTTCAGAAGATGTTTGTCTGTGTTCATCATGTATTTTCCATTTGTTTAGCTCAGGTGTATCATTTATCAATTTTCAGGAAAACCCTGCAAAGCTGCAGTAACTTTGTGCATCCTGGGACATGGGAATCATAGAATGCCTTGGTTTGGAAGGGACCTGAAAGCCCATCTGTTCCAACTCCCCTGTCACAGGCAGGGATGCCACCCACTAGGCCAGGTTGTCCAGGGACCCATCCAACCTGACCTTGAACACTGCCAGGGATGGGGCATTCACAGCTTCTCTGGGCAACCTGTTCCAGTGCCTCACCACTCTCTGGGTAAAGTATTTCTTCCTAACATCTAATCTAAATGTCCCCATGACCAGAAGCTGTCAATGGAACGTGTAGGGGATGGATCTTTCCTCCTTGAAGAATGCATAAATACACTGGTGATTTTAAACTTGTAACACAGATGAAAGCAGCAGCAACAAAGACATAATTAAACACATACTTGTATATTTCATGACTGTATTATAAAAGGGTTAAAAACCAACAAAGTTATGGGAGAAAATGATCCTGAGAAAGAAAGAGAAAAAGAAGTAAGCAATTCACAGGAAGAGGACAACTATCAGATGGGAGAAACTTGACTGCTAAATTGTATATTGCACACTGAGGCACTGGGTGCTGTGTTTTCACACAGGAATATTTGACTATGGTAATTTTGCCAAAAATTTCTCATAAGTTAAGAGCTGAGAAGGAATAGTTCTGGTTAAGCTAAAAAGAGCAGAGAAATAGGTGGTATTTCTCAAGGCAAGGTATTTCTCAGTAACTGGGAAGGTTTGGATATCCTGCTTGCAACACTATTGGCCCTGGTTCCTCTCTCTTGTTTATATTTTGAATTTTCAAGTCACATACTGAATTCTGCCAAGTGACAGAAGGGAAAATGTCTGTGTGGAGCAGAGTCACGCTGCCACATGGAACTGCCTTCCTTGGCATATCAGTGTTTTCAGGCACTAGTGACCCTCTGAGAGAGAAACAGAAAGAAGAATGATGAGCCAGATTTTCAGACAGGCATGCACAATCAAACACATTTGAATATGCCTTATTTATGCTTGTAAGGAGTTATTTGTATTTCTCTCCTGAACACTTTGAGCCTACTGCAACTGTCCTTAATAGCCACACAAGTTGCTGCCCTCTTCAAGGGCTTGATTAACTTGACCTTGCTTTCATCCTTTCCAGCAGTGATGTAGCCCCTCATGGGGTAGAGAGCTTTTGGGCAGCTGTTAAGGTATGGACCATAGTTACCAGTTAATGGGGGAAAAACATGAGCTAGATGTAGGATATGCATATAATGTAGGATCTATGCATGTGTAGGGAGGAAGAAGAAAAGAATTTGGGTATGTTTACTAAAGGCTTCTGGCAGCATGTGTTTTAGGCTGTGATTACAATTAGCATTTTTGTATGAAGCTTCTCTCCCACTTAAAACTCACAAGGCTGCACACATGGCCCATTGCTTTCTAATACAGCAAACATCAGTAGAAATGATATATGCTCTCATGACTTGGCTTACAGTTAAATATAACTTTCTGGGTGAGAAATAACTGATTTTGATGCCTCATTTGACCACTGATACAACTCATGACATTTTTACTCAACCGCATTTGTGCCATAGGTTTTTGCACAGAGGGAAAGGTTAGTCTGACTTTCTAGTAGATAGGCTTGTACTATATTGTTCAGCTTCCCAGATGAGAAGGAAGGTCCACATGCATAAATATGTGTTTTACTGTAGTAGGCAAAATGGTTGATGGATGCTTTTGTTGAGTACAAAAAACTCAGTGGAGAAGCTGAAGCAGCATGGCTGGGGTAAAAAAATTGCCAAAAAAAAAGTGCTAGAAGTAGATAAAACTTTGTGGTTCATAGTTTATTTATCAATACCTGCAAAGGGGTCAGTGCAAGCAGTCCTAAAATCTTTCTACTGGATTAAAGACCCAAACCAAGAAATGGAATACTGCAATTAGCAAAATACATTAAATTATTGGCAGAGTTAAATGAATGCAGGTAGTCCACCTGACTTCAGTGCCCATCTGTGTGTGGCCAGGATACATGGTAACATAAAGCAAATGCAAACTCCTTTCTGTATAATGGAAAATGTAGTTAGGTTGGTTTTTTCCATATTGAGGAAGAATTGGTGCTCCAGTGGTTAGGATTTGGTGCTGTCACTGCCGGGGCCCAGGTTCAATTCCCAGTCAGGGAAGAATCCTGCTGTGTCAGGGGGGTTGGACTCGATGATCTTTCGAGGTCCCTTCCAACTCCTAACATTCTGTGATCCTGTGACTTTTCTAAGCACACCCATTATCTCAAGAAACATCTCTTTGGCTACATAACACTAAATGCAGCCATTTAGTCCCACTAGCGGGCAAAAATGGACACAACCACCTAGGAAACAGAAGAAGCTATTGGAAGACAGGATGAACAGTCTCTCCTCTTACTCAGACTAGTTAGATATTTTGACCAACAGTGTATTCTGTTTAACTGTAGGAAAAACTACTGCAAGAAGATATTCCCATTTTGTAGAGTTATACAAAAAATACCATCCCTGTGACCAGAATGCTGGTGAGAGATATGTAAAACCTCTGGTTTCATAGTTCTTGCCTCTTGGGTTGCTCTGAAATGACCAAATAGTGAATTGAAGGGCAAGATGGCTAATGATAAAGTGCAATGAACATGGTGCTAAATAATCTTAAAATACACTGAAATTGGGCTTAATATTAGTGTGTTAAAAAACCCCAATGAATTATAACAGAAATTGGAAATGTAAATACCTTTGATTTAAGAAATAATAAAGACTTGACAGATTTTAGAGTGTGACCAGTCTACTTGATCCTTAATGAAAATATGCATTAGAGAGCCACTGGGAGCTTTCTACATTGGTATGATGGAAGGAAACATCCCATGATGTACACCTACTGCATCAGGTTTCAATAGTTCAGAGAGGTTCTGGCTGATGAAGGTATGCAAGGCTAGCTAATGCTAAACTAGCTTACACTCAGCCATTTTGGTAAACAGCATATTTGGAGGAGAAACATCAGAAGTTTCTTATTTCTTCAGAATTACTTCCTAAACAAATGACATCATTTTTAGGGCCTCTGAATACAACAGAACAGACATGTAGTCCATTGAAGAGCATCCATACAGAAAAGTTAGTACACAAGTTTTAGTTTTAGAAATGCAAGGTCATCTTTCAAAAGCTTTTTCCTTTGAAGCTTAATACATGAAATGTATTCCTAACATGAAATGAAAGATCAAGCTTATTATTAATTGGAGAAAAGTTTTAAACCAGAAAAGATGAAACACACTCCCAAAGTGCCTTTTGCTCAGGATGAAACATCCTCAACATTGTTTTTAAGACCTTAATAGAGATCACTTGCCTGGACTTACAGCCAAAGTAGCTTCCT
Organism: Galbula dea; assembly: GCA_013399015.1. NCBI lineage: Eukaryota > Metazoa > Chordata > Aves > Piciformes > Galbulidae > Galbula > Galbula dea. The sequence goes on from VWZX01008285.1 coordinate 288,856, forward strand.
TATTGCATCATTATAGCAAAGAAATTGAGATGGGAATGGGTGCCTGAACACACATGCAGGATCAACTCTCAGGCTGGTGCTGCTGCTAATTCACAAGTGGCCTTGATTCCAGAGATGGAGTTAAGCACAGACAACGTCAATGTACTGATGCTGCAGGGAAATCAGGCTGACACATGCCTAGGGCATGTCTCCTGAATGTTAGCTGAGCTAGAGAAAACATACAACATCTGCAGGTCTTCCAGCATTCTGAGCAGGGACTGGCTGTGAGCATTAAGGTGAAATCCAGTCATTCTAAGACATATCATCTATCTCAAAAACATACTTATTCTCAGGGGAAAAAAATAAACACAAAAATATCCTAACAAAAAGAAGTATTGTCAAAAGGATCTTCAGGCTTGATGATCAAGGACCTACACATGGAAGCTGTTATCAGTCATCCTGCAGCTTTGGGTGGATACAAGGTGTATGTACACTGTACATCCATTCCAAAAAAGCAAGAAGGTCCAAGCTATGAAGAGCCACCACGTAGGATTGATCTGTGCTAAACTGCTTTGCTGTAGCTCAGTGTTCCCACCTGTCAGAAGTATACTGGGTTTGGATTCTAGAAATAAGTCTGTTGCATGGGAAATAGAAGCCATCCTATTCAGCCCAGTTTGTAAAAGTAGCAGCCATCTGTTGGGGTTTACAGGAGGCTGAGAAACACAGGATGTTTACTTTTACTCAGATGTGCTGTGGATGTGCCTTGTATGAGCAGACTTGTTACAACAGTAATAAAACAAGTGGGACATTAAGCTCCAGTGCCAGATTTTGCACCTGGAACAGGGCAACCCTGGCTGTACATACAGACTGGGGAACAAGAGGCTGGAGAGTAGTTCTGCAGAAAGGGATCTGGGAATTCTGGTTGATGGCAAGTTAAATATGAGTCCCTGGTGCTCCCTGGGAGCCAAAAGGGCCAACTGTGTTGTTGGGTGCATCGAGCAGTGCATTGCTAGCCAGCTGAGGGAAGTAATAGTCCCATTCTGTGCTGGTGCAGCCTCACCTTGATTTGGGCACCACAATGTAAGAAGGATATGAAGTTGTTGGACAGCATCCAGAGGAGGGCCATGAAGATGATCTAGAGCATCTAGAGGGGAAGCTGTATAAGGAATGGCTGAAGTCACTTGCTTTGTTCAGCCTGGAGCAGACAGAGGAGAGATCTCATCATGGTCTACAGCATCCTCACAAGGGGAAGGAGCTGATCTCTCTCTCTGGAGTCCTGTGGCAGGACCTAAGGGAATGGCATGAAGCTGTGCCAGGGAAGGATTAGGTTGGATATTAGGAAATGATTCTTCACTGAGAGGGTGGTTGAGCACTGGAACAGGCTCCACAGAGGAGTAGTAATGGTGTCAAGACCGACAGAATTCAAGAAGCATCTGGACAATGTTACTAGACACATGCTGTGATTTTTTTCCTTTTTTCTTTTGTTTGTCCTGTGCATAAGAGCAGTTGAACTCAATGACCCTCGTGGGTCCCTTCCAACTTAGGGCATTCTATGATTCTGTGGAAAGCTTGTTTTATGTAGTAAAACTGAACTTGAGCAAAGACAGAAAGCATTCCAAATACACATGCACACATGCATATACATAATCATTTAAGTGAAGGTCAGCAGAGAACAGGCCAGCCAGAAATTCAGAACTTTGAGACTAAACTGATTGCTTTCTGAGGAAACCACTCCCAAAAGAAAGAATCTACAAACAATAAGGTAAGGAAGGATCCAACTTCAGAATAAAACCTGTATGTCAAAATTATGAGCTGAGATTAATTTAAACTCTATGATTCTGTGTTATGGAAAGGGGATTTGGTGTTACTGCCAAAACTGGACTGTGGGTGCACATAGGGTGAATCCAAGATCCCTGAAGATGAGACAGGCATTCCTTTATCATTTACAGTGCTCATCAAGGCACTTGAGAGGGAACCAGGCTCAGGTATCTTTGACTACAGGAAAATGCCATCCACAATCTGAATAAGTTCAGGCTGCTGCAAATGCTGATTATCAAAGGGGAAAAATTCCCATGAGAGTTCAGAGAATGGAAGCAGAATTCTGCAAATACTCAGAGAAGGAATCCAAGAAGTAACCAAAGATGCAGATGGAGACGCTGGCAAACAGCACTAGCAACAGCTAAGGTTGTTTTTGCCAACAAAGAAAAAAGTGAAGTGTAGTAAATCAAATAAAATTAAACATGTAGCAGCAATAGATGCCCTACTTTTTTTCTGCAAATGTCTTTCTCCATTTTTTTTTTCTGCAGGAGGTAATAAATATTTTTGTAAATCTCAGTTGAAAGCAGACTCTCCTACTTCTGTCCAATGGCTTGGATAAGCAAATAACATTGCTGATGGCAAATATTTTCTCAATTAAAATAAAATATTCTGCATACATGGCATTCCAGTTGAAATATCCTGTAGATGATGATTAGCAGGAGCAACACTAGATGGCAACTGTCTTGAAGAAACAATTTGAATGGGATGAGGCTGCCCAGGGAGGTGGTGGGGTCACCATCCCTGGAGGTGTTTCAAGAAATACTTAGAAGTGGTGCTTAGGGGCATGGTTTACTGGTATGGGGGTAGGTATTGTTGGGCTTGATGATCTTAGAGGTCTCTTCCAACCTTTGTGATTCTGTGATAGGCAATGGTACTGCCTGAAAGCTTTGGCATGTGTAGTTGTTAAAATTCTGTCAATTTGTTAAAAGCAAAGCAGGGAGTTGTAGTGGGGAACAGGAGGCAAGTTAACTTGCTTACACTTATGTACCCAAACACTTTTCTAAGTGCAATGCTACACAGAATTATGAAGAAATTTCTAAAGCATATTCACTGTTGCATATTCAAATGGCAGTATGTAACTTCCTATAATGGCCCAAAGTAAAACAGCTGGATCACATTGGGAAAAGGCCTTATGTGGGTTTCAGCAGGTGTGGAACTACATTTGATGTGATCAGGACAGCTTGAATGTCAAGGAATGAAATTGTAAGTCAAAAATAGTGTACCTTAGAAGGAAGTTTGGTAACTCAGAAAGGATATTTTATGTAGAAGATGGAGAAAATTTGGTTTTATATTTTCCAGGATGTGGCTTAAGTAATGTTTTAAGATCCTAAATGAAGCTGCAGTGAGTTTTCAATAAAAGAAACTAAGATAGTCATATGAATTTGACCTAGGTATAAATCAGTGACCAGAAAACAATCACATTTTAAAAATGTACTTAAAACAGGCATTGAACAGTGGTGCCCAGGAGTATCCCACAAATTTCAAGAACTAAGCTCTACAAAAATTACAGATTGTTCTTAGCAGTCCATCATTAAAACCCAGTAGCTGCAAGACACTGGAATTATTGTAAAACAAACTTGCAGGGAAGAACTTGTCTGAAGGGCTCTTGCTAGCCATTGGTGTACTAAAAGCTCTCAAAATTAGAGTTTCACTGTGTATTTTTGGTGGACTGTAACACGTGGAGTACAGATGCACATCTGCAGAGATGAATATGCTCAGAGGCAGAAGCTCACCTAGGAAGACACATACTAGCACTACACATGACTCAGAAGAGCACAATTCTGTCAAATATTTATTTATTCAAGATGAGCAAACAGTCTATGTAATCTGATTATTTTTCATCTGTATTTGAGCTGAAATGTCTCAAGTGGGAGCCACAACTTCATTGAATGCACTAAATATAGCTTAAGACTAATTTTCCAGGGATGTCTGCTGATGCTGCTTGGTGCCTTAGCAAATCATAGTTTTAACTCCTCCTTGCATCTTCTTAAAAAGGAAAATCTCCATTTTTAATTTTCTCTCATTCGAGTCTTGGCTATTGATTCTGGATATAAATTCTTTCAGGAGCCACCTGACACTGGATAATGTTGAAAATTCTCTCAATGTGGGGGCTGAATAGCCTGTTAAAGAAGCTAATCAATAAAGATAATATGCCAAATCTCATCATCACATATCACAGATTCTATAGTGGCTCAAATTCTTCTATATTTACTGAGTTATCTCACTCTAAATCTGATGTTTAGACCTCTCTACAGAACAGATTTTTGAAGTTGATAGTGGTGCATTCCCATTTGTGGCAAATAAGCTTCTGAACTCATTAATGTGTTGTATATGCCATGTATGCTGCAGTTATGGCAGCCTATTAAAGCACAAGGACAATTTCATCTCCTTGGGACCCTTGGGAATCTGGTTTTCAAAATTTTCTTTTATTTCAACCTGTTGGTACCTTTTACCTCTGTGACAGCTTGTAATATTCCACCCTGCCAGATAACACAAGAACAAAGCAGTTTTGAAAAATAAGTCACCCATTCAGACATCTCCATTCCATCAAAAATCTTGACAGACCTCTGTCAAATTCAGCCTGAAGTTTTTTTCTTCTGAGCTCAAGATCCCCACTGTATTAATCCTCTCTTGTGCAGGAACTGTACCAAGCCACCTTATTGACAACCTCAAAGGAGGTTGTAGAGAGGTGGGGGTCAGTCTCTTCTCTCAGGGAACTAGTGATATGACAAGAGTGAATGGCCTCAAGTTGCACCAGGGAAAGTTTAGACTGGATATTAGGAAAAGTTTCTGCATCAAGTGTTGTCAAACATTGGAACCAGGGAAGTGGTGGAGTTCAAATACCATCCCTGGAGGTATTTAAGACACGTAGATAGGGCTCTTAGGAAGATGGTGGACTTTATAGTGTTAAGTTTATGATTGGACTTGATGATCCTAAAAGGTCTTTTCCAGTATAAATGATTCTATGATTTACATGGTAACTGTAATTCCTGTACAAGGGCAGGAAAATTCACAGAATTGTCTCAGTGGTGAAATTATCCTATTTTTTTAACCCTGAGAGTGGATCTGGGAAGATTTCAGAAAATGTTCTCAGAACCTTTCTTTTCCTGTCCTTCCTATTTCAGCAGCATTCACACAGATTCCCTTCCAGTGCTTCCCTACAGGCACGTCTCTGCTGCTGTGTTGCCAGCCAGGGAAGAGAGAGCAGTGCTGCCTGGTTTGCACCCACACTGCCGCTGGCTAAGCCCCGCTTAGGGAGCACGCCGAGAGGACTGCTTTGTTGTGCTCAATGCGAGGATGCCCCTGCTCGCGTAGCAGGCTCGCAGAAGGGTTTGTGCTTAGGCTAACACTCGGCCACTTCCTTCTAAGAAGCTTTGCTCCTGGTATCTCTTAACGAATTGTTCAAAAGCTCTGTGGAAGCGTGCTCTGCACCTGTACAGCTCTGCCTCTGCCCAGCTTTGCGCTGCAAACTTTGGAACCCATTAGAACTTGTATTTTAAACTGATTAAGGGCTGTAAGACTCCCTCTGGTGTTAAGCATTCCCTACAATGCTAAGCTGAGCTACATTACTTGGCCATAATTTTAAAAATTTGAAGTATCTAATAGATTAAAGCTGCACCATAAGACAAAGAAGACAAAGCGAGTTGAAAAAATACAACATGAATACTTCTTTTATAACAAAGAGAACAAGATCCCACTATCTCAGCCTTCTCTGTCCTTGGGGAAAATCTCAAGTGTTGATCAACTGCTGCAATAATCATGAGAGATGCACCAAGCTTGGGAGGGAGCTGGTAAGTACTTCACTAGAGATGTGGGAAGTGCTATGAGAGCAGTAGTTCACACACTTAAAGCACTGCTGGACATCTGAACCGCACATTCGTATTTTACTCTTTTTATGTGTTCATTTTGGGGTTTGATGATGTAGGAAGTGGGGCCACAGCAGAGGCTGCTCATCTGAAGAGCGTGGCTTTATACTGGGAGATCATACACCGGCTTACAGCACACAAGGCAGAGAAAACTGAAATGAGAAGGCTCGATCACAAAGCAAAGAAACAGCAGCAGACCTAGTTCAGTTGGGATTCAGACATACCCCTGTGGCACAGGGACCACATAGCACGCGGGCAGCTGTTCTGCTTCCCGGCGTAGTTTCAGGCACCAGAGGCAGCCGTATGGATGCCGTCCCAGGAGAGCGGGAGGCATGGAGTTCTGGAACCTTTGGGGGCAGTTCGGGTGTGGCAGTTGGAGTGTGACAGTTGGGGAGAGGAGGTTGGCTGAGGAACAAACATACTGCAAAGCCTGAAGAATGCAGAGGTAAACAGGCAGCACGGGAAAGTTAGCAAAAAATTTCAGAAAAAGAGGCTTAAAGGAGAGACTGGGGCATGAAGGCAAATTTAGACACCGGGGGAGGGGAGCACAATAAGAACAAACCCATGAATTAGGGAGTAAGTGAAAGCAGTGTTGTGTGAGGAGGAGGCAGCTAGCCAGCTGCCGAGGCGAGCCAGCTCCTACTTATCTTGCCATGTTGACTACAGAAACAGACTTCAAATGACGCAGTGTCTATCAACAGAGAGGAAGAATTAGTTCCCATTCTGGTAGTTGTGGCTATGACCCTAAAATCCTTACCCCACACACACATCAGGAATTCAGCTCCTGAGGGCACGGACAGCGTTATCACATAGCTGATAGAGGGAGGAGCAGCAGGCAAAACATAATAAACACTTGATTATTATTATTATTACAGAAACTTGGTATGGTGATTACAAGTGTTGTACAAAAGTGGCACATAGCATTCCTCCCCAAAATGCAGAACATGAGAATCTGAAGTCAACTGCAGGATAAATACACTACATAGAATGTTTTTTTCATTACACATGAATTTGATTCAAAAGTAAACAAAAAATCTCAGATTGTGCTCTTTCAATCAGACAAATGGAGCAGGACAGATCCTTTGATGCAGTATTCCACTGTATTCCTTTTTGTTAAAAGTAGTATCAGAAAAGCCTTGTTCACATGCTGATTTGCCTCTTCAAACAGTGCTGCTGCTTCCCCCGTAACACTTTCTCTTTCTGGTCTTTTTTTCTGCTGGTCTGAATAATTAGTTCTCTGGGGAGATCAAGTCTTTTCTTGCTTACTAGTATTGGAACAGGGAATATCTGAATTAATCCCATGGTACCCCTGATAATGCTCCTTTTGACATATAGGAGATCATTTATGGAGCATTATATGACCCTTACTGTAGACAAACACATGTCAGATGTGCTATGTGAAACATTTACAAGCTCCAGCTACATCCATTTATGTTTTATCACTCAATGGAGCAGGACTTCCACAGCAGTTATCTATGTAGCAATCCTGTTTGATAAGCTGCTATATAGAGAGCAGAATGCAAATGTGGGTGTGAGCTCTGTACTCCTGCCTGGGTGGCCATTAGCAGATGGTCTATAGTTGAACTTCAGTCACACAAAAAACCATGAAGCAGCACAAATCTGAGTCACTGGCACAAAATACCTGTATTGGAGGACTCCTGACTGCTGTTCGAACTATTCAGGGACCAAACAGGACAGTGCCTAACTGGTGAGGAGCTGGCCCTGAAATTTCCTTTCTAAGCTACTTCAAAAAAATCCCTTCTGTAGGACAATAAGGCAGCTTAACTTCAAAAGGACAGGTTTGTCTTGTACCATTGACAGCAGTGGAGAAACACTGACCCAAAGAACTTACTGTTGCTCGTGGATCTTCAGGAAGGGCTGCAGGTATTAACATGTGCATGTTTTTATACACATTGCCAACTTGCATGCAAGATACTGGTCATGTGAACATTCTATCTGATGACAGTTCATTTTTCTTCTTGCAAATTCACGTTATATATATTTATTACCTACTAGATAGACAGAATGAAAAATAAAAAACTCTAGACAGTGCACAGGATAGTGGACTCGGACAGAGTTGTGATTTTTATCCCTTCTACAGAAGTTATTTTAATAAACACCCACACCAAGTCTTCAGTCTTAGATTTCTAGTATTTTACAAAAATGGATTTCATTTCATATTGGGAAGACTAAAGTACAACCATGTCATATAACACGCTCAACTTCACCTAAGAAGCCAGTCTAGCCATCAGAGGAATGTCCCTTCTGCAGAATATGCTATCAATAACTTTATGAGCTGGTCATTGCACTGTTCAGATCAAAAGCGGCACACCAGACAGTGAGTAAATCTGATAAAGTATGTCACTGACAAGCACAATTAAAAGAATAAAGTACATGCAGCAAAGCAATACATATACATCTGCATGCCCCTCATTGATGGTGGCAACAGGAAGCTACACTTTTTACCAAATTTTACCTTATGCTGCTTTACCCTGCCCCCAACATACGTTCTTTGTTATCAACCCCTTCCTGCATTTTGGTTATTTTAGCTGGCTTGGTTTAAGTGAATTTAAAGTTTTAAATATTTACAAATATGTACAAATCTCTCTTCTAAGTTTAGACTTACACAACCATTCTGTAACCATGACATAGCTAAGATTTAGGGGTTTTTAAATGCAATTCTTCTGGGAAATGCAGTCCATTTACAAAGGATGACAAAACCTACAGTTTTCTGACTTAAAATCACATGGAATTTCAAAAGATGTTTTGATTTCTTGATTGTCCAGCAATAAAAATGAAGGGATAGCATAAGGGCTGCTGCAGTAAATTTCTCAAGTAGCATTCCTCAGAACAGCCGAGGGACTTTCTGCTTCCTATGTTTTGGAACTTCAGGGGAGTTTTTATCCTGTGAAAATATGCATATATGAATACATATGAATATATAACATTAATAGAATAATTATAATTATATTAAGTATACAGTTATATTATATTAATAATATAATTATAATTATTATAATATAATGTTATATATAATATATTAAAATATCCAATATGCAGGGTTGACCCTCATCACAGGGAGGTCTGCAGCCTTCCTGGAGCCTGTATTAGGGATATTACTAGGGAACTTCCCAACATGGTGCAGTCATCAGAGTTTCACCCACTACTGATCTTCTTTCAGGCAGGTGGAGAGGAAGCCGCATCCTGTAGTCTGAGGGAAATGAAGACAGATTTCAAGGCCTTGGGACAGTTGATAAGAGGGTCTGGGGCACAAGTTATTTTCTCTTCCCCACTTCCAGTACCTGACTGTGACATGGGATGGAGTATAAGAGTTCAGTCCATAAATACCTGGCTCCGAGACTGGTGCTACAGGCAGGGCTTTGGGTTCTTTGATAATGGCTGGTATTACAGGGTACCAGGCCAGATGATAAGAGGGGGGAAAGGCTTATCTTCCAGGGTAAAAAGGATTCTAGCACAAGAACTAGCAGGACTCATCCATAGGGCTTTAAACTAGATTCAAAGGGGGATGGGGTTGTTGCCAGGTCTGCGCCAGTGGGCCAGTGTTCTAGTGCTAGTACTAATACAGACCAGAAGGCCTCCCACCCCCCTAGGGCAGAACTGGCATGCTCAGCTTGCTCCCTGAAATGCCTGTATACCAATGCACGCAGCATGGGGAATAAACAGGAGGAGTTAGAAATCCATGTGAGGTCAAGGGGTTATGATCTGGTGGTAATTACAGAGACATGGTGGGACAGCTCTCATGACTGGAATGTGGTCATGGATGGCTATGTTCTTTTTAGGAAAGGCAGGTCTACAAGGCGTGGTGGGGGAGTCGCTCTTTACGTGAGAGAGCAACTGGAATGTATTGAGTTCTGTCCAGGGGTGGATGAGGGCCGAGTTCAGAGTTTATGGGTGCGAATTAAGGGGCAGGCTAGCTTGGGGGATACTGTTGTGGGTGTTTTATTACAGGCCACCTGATAAGGATGAGGAAGCTGATGAGGTTTTCTCCAGGCAGCTGACAGTGGCCTCGCAATCACAGGCCCTGGTTCTTACGGGGGATTTTAACTACCCAGCTATTTGCTGGAAGGCCTCCTCAGCCAGCCATTCTCAGTCCAGGAGGTTCCTCCGGTGCACTGAGGATAACTTCGTGATGCAGATGGTGGATGAGCCCACTAGGAGGAGAGTGCTGCTGGACCTGATACTGACTAACAAGGAGGGTCTGGTTGAAAAGGTAGAGGTTGAGGGCAACCTTGGCTGCAGCGACCATGATGGTAGAGTTCAGGATCTTGTGTGGTAGGACCAGGACACCTAGTAGGATTACAACCCAGGACTTCAGTAGGACCAACTTTGATCTTTCCAAGAAGTTGCTAAGGGAAATCTCATGGCACAGGGTACTAGAAGATAAAGGGGCCCAAGAGAGTTGGTTAACATTCAAGGACCACTTCTTCCAAGCTTAAGATCTAGACATATCAATGATAAAGGGGTCTTTGGGAGCAGTCAGCATGGGTTTACCAAGGGGAAATCATGTTTGACCAACCCGACAGCCTTTGATGAGGACATAACCAGGTGGATAGATGAGGGTAGGGCAGTGGATGTGGTTCACCTTGATTTCAGTAAAGCGTTTGACACTGTCTCCCACAGCATCCTTGAAACTAAACTGAGGAAGTGTGGTCTGGCTGATTGGGTAGTGAGGTGTATTGTGAACTGGTTGAAGGACAGAAGCCAGAGACTCATGGTCAATGGGATGGAGTCTAGTTGGAGGCCTGTGTCTAGTGGAGTCTCTCAGGGGTCAGTACTGGGACCAATACTTTTCAATCTATTCATTAACGACCTGGCTGAGGGAACAGAGTGTGCTCTCAGCAAGTTAGCTGATGACACTAAACTGGGTGGAGTGGCTGATACACCATAGGGTTGTGCTGCCATTCAGTGAGACTTAGACAGGCTGGAGAGTTGGGCAGGGAGAAATTGAATGAAATTCAACAAGGGCAAACGTGGAGTCTTGCACCTGGGAAAGACCAACCCCATGTATAGGTTGGGGACTGACCTGATGGAAAGCAGTGAAGGGGAAAGGGCCCTGGGGGGTCCTGGTAGATGGAAGAATGACAGTGAGCCAGCAGTGTGCTCTTGTGGCCAGGAGAGCCAATGGGATTCTGGGGTGTATTAGAAGGGGTGTGGCTAGTAGGTCAAGAGAGGTTCTTCTCCCCCTCTACTCTACCCTGGTGAGGCTGCATCTGGACTACTGTGTCCAGTTCTGGGCCCCTCAGTTGAAGAAGGATAGGGAACTGCTGGAAAGAGTTGAGTGCAGAGCCATAAAGATGATTAAAGGAGTAGAACATCTTCCTTCTGAGGAAAAGCTGAGGGAGCTGGGTCTCTTTAGCTTGCAGAAGAGGAGACTAAGGGGTGACCTCATCTATGCTTTTAAGTATGTGAAAGGTGTGTGTCAGGAGGATGGGTTCAGGCTCTTCTCAGTGAAGCCCAGTGACAGGACAAGGGGCAATGGTTCTAAGCTGAAGCAATGGTTGTAAGCTGAAGCATAGGAGATTCCATGTGAACACATGTAGAAATTTTTTCACAGTGAGGGTGACAAAGCTCTGGAACAGACTGCCCAGAGAGGTTGTGGAGTCTCTTTATATGGAGGTATTCCAAACCTGCCTGGACGCACTTCTGTGTGACCTGGTCTAGGGAATCCTGCTGTGGCAGGGGGGTTGATGATCTTTCGAGGTCCCTTCCAACTCCTAATATTCTGTGATACTCTCTACCTGAGGGAGAAATAACTGGCTTGCTAGGTCAGCAGGAATGGATCGGGGTAAAAGAGGTCAGCAAAATTGTGTATAAATCATACTGACTAACATCTATTTCTATTGGCATGTGCAAACAGGAATGTAGTCTGTGACAGGCATGATAGCAGATGCTGGCGTTGTTGAAGCCTTAATTGTAGTACTGTGTCCAGTCTTGGGTGCTGCAGTCCAAAAAAAACGAGAATGATTTTGAGACAACACATGGAAAAAGAAACAAGCATCTTGAGAGGTTTAAAACTGTGACACACAAGGAAAGATTGATACAGAATTGCCGAGTTTATAGGTAAAAAAAATTAGAGGAGACATATTTCTTAAGACATACAAGAGGCAAAACTGTTCACATCCATTAAAGTAGCATTCAGTAGCAGTGAGCCTTATTTTAAGTAGTGTTCCAGGCTCCTCAGTGTGAGCTGAACCAGGAAACTCACCTGGCTGAAAATTAACAATTTCGAAAGTAGTTTCACAACAGCTTCAGTCACTGTAAATTGAGTCTGCCAGAATCTCATCTCCTCTGTTATGCCAACATTGGTACTCGCATACCTGGAAGGTAAGCTCAGTCAAGAAGCTGAGCTGGATGAAACCCAGGTATCCTTTGGAGGATTAGTAATGTTCAGAGGGTTCAGGCACTCACTACTCGCACAAACAGGAGGTATGCAACTGATCCATCAAAGCAACCAGCTCTCAAACTGCCCCTCAACTCACTTCCTAAAAAAAGTATAACTATCTCAGAGGGTTTTGGTCGTATCAGCAAAGAAGGACCGGTGCTCAAGAGTTTTTTTTTTTTTGTTGGCCATAAATGGAGATAAAACAGCAGACAGTATTTTTTTTTTCAAATGTAAAAGTCACATTAACACCAGTTCTTTATTTTTTGGGAAAAAAACAAACAAAACACCAAGCCACGAGATCAATATATTTAAACAAAATTTATGACATTTAGCAATGCTACCCACAAGCACTCGTTGTGCTGGCCATTATACATATAAATACACTTTAAAAAAACAACAGCACAAAATGATTCAGACAACAATTATACACCAGCTATACAAATCCGAAGGGTACGGGGATGCAGGGCTGCAGAAACCCTTGCCACCGAGAAGTAAGCCTCTGCTTGCTGGCTCCCATTACGGAGCAAAACCAGGCAACTGCGAGCTGTGCCTGAAGCGGTTCCGAGACGCCGCGGTCACCCGCACTGCCAGTCCGAACCTAGGACCCTTCCCGCCCGCAGCCCTCCCCGGGAAGAGGGCTCTGGACCCCCTCAAGAGGGCCCGCTGCAGCGAGACAGGGACTGTACCTCAGCGTTGCCGGGCTTTTTATCTTAGCCGACAGCCATTCGTCTGCCTCGTCCCCGGCCCGCAGAGGAGAGGAGGACGATACTAGTTACCATCCGTCAGCAACCGCCACTGCACGAAGCCTTAACCGACACAACCTCCTCTGCTGCTGTCTTCTTCTCCTCCTCCTCCGTCAGCACTCCCCTTTCCCAGCTGTCCCGGCGGCGGCGGCAGGCGCCAATGAGGCGGCACGTCCCAGCAGCAGGCTCCAGTGGGCGGGCGCGGGGGGCGGGCCGCGGGCC
>VWZX01008285.1:302516-386726 GCA_013399015.1 Galbula dea
TCCCCCCCCCGGGCCGCCCCCGCCAGGCATCGGCCGCGCTCCGCCAAGCCCGGCTCACGCAGCCGCCGCCTCCCTCCCGTCTCCGGCTTCTCTACCAGGAGGGTCAAGGTAACTCCATCCCTTCAGTCCCTCCGCGCCGGCCCGCGGTGCGGGGAGGNCCGATAGCAGCAGGCGAGAGGCAGCTAATTACACCTCTGCTTCCCTGGGCGCGGAGCAAGCCTCTGGCTCCCTCCCTTCTCTGGTGATATCCGTCGGTATTTTCATGTCCACTCGCCTCTCGGTGCATTACACCCCTCTCCCCCCTAGGGACCAGCAGATCTGGTGTGGGTGGCCTCGTATTTATCAAAATACTTCGGAAATAAAATAGGATCCCCTGCTGAAAGAGGCAAGAAGCAGTGGCTGGGTTTGCAGCTTTCCCACTCGCACACAATAAATAATCTCGGCTTCCCCCCTATCCCCCCCCCGCTGTTCGTCGAAACGGTGTGTTTCACTGTGGTAGTGTATTCAGGGGTGCGAATGTTCATTTGGAGAGATGAAAAAAAACATCAGTGTTTACTGTAAGGTTGTTAGGCTGGATGTAGTCTTGTTGAATTAGAATTAGATTTTAATAATTTATAAAGCAGGTTAGGGAAACTGTTACTAAATTTACAGCAGAGAAGTGTCAGTAAAGCTTCTTGCTGACACAATGATCCTGCAGTTTAAGTGATCTACTTTAGTCCCTGTCCATTATTATTATTTTTTCTTTTGGTATTGTAATTTTGAGAGAGTGTGGAAACGTTTCTACAGGAATGGTTACACTTTAATGATGCACGTGATGAGGAGGTGAACCTTTTTTGATGCGATGAAATAGGGCCAACAAATTCAGATTTTAAGAATATATTTTTTACTGATATTTCCAGGATTTGGTTTATGTAACAGGTAGCTCTATGTTTGTATGTTTTTTTTGGCAGACTGTTGAAATCTTAGAAGTGGGTTACTGAAGTACAGGCCATTCTATTTCAGTTTATCTGACTTTTTTATTTATTAATCTTGGCTGGGGCCTGAATGCCCTGGTGATGGTGGCATATTTTTCTCCCTAGATGATAAACAAGACCAGTTTAAGGTACAGGTTCATGTTGCTGATAGTATATTTAGAAAGCGCAAGTTGGTAGTGAAGGAATACCTCAGGAGAAATCAAAAAGATGGAATAAGGTGTTTTCATTATTGTAATGCCAGCTGCACAGGTCAGCTTCTAGGTGCTGCACATGCTTCCTTGAAGAAGCTGTGGAGTTTATACTTCCATTTTTGATAGATTTAGTGCACATACATGTAATTTTGCATTAAATAGTTCTTATCTTTTGGAATTGGTTTACACTGGTGCAATAAATCATACTTTCTAAAGCTTTCTTTCAAAAGAGAAACCCAAATGATGTCTGTTTCAATTGATTAAATAATTTCTGGAGCATATAAGTAACCAAATATTTTAATAAAATAAGCACTCGAAAGGGTTCTCTATATTGTGGAGCCAACTTCTTTTAGCATACGACTCGCTTAGGTAACTGAAGTCAACAGGCATTGAGGATGAGTAATGCTTTCCAAGGACATGTTTTAAGACCCTGATCCTGCAAATGCTTACGCTGATGCTTAACTTTGCGTGAGTGTGTACCCTTCCTGAAATCAACAGAGCTGCTTTTGATAATATGATGGTGTTATTAGTGAAGATACTTCTGTTATTTCAGTAGATGTGTACAGGGTAATGCACAAGTCAACTGTACACAAAGCTACTTGAAATATGTAGGCCTAAGTTCCTTCTATCTTGTTTCTCTAAAGTATTATTATTCATGTGTTTCAAGAAGATGTCATGGGCCTTTTTAACAGACAGGACAAGACTAGTAAATACAATAGCTGGATGGCTTAATTCACTGTTGAAGTGTTTCCTTTTGGTATTTCTTAGTAGTATGGAATCAGCTACAGGAATTACCAAGGCAAGTTTTATAGGAAGAAGCAATGCTTAATTTCTTGAGCTGTTAGAGTTGAGAAACAAACTTCTGCTTGCAGAAACCTATTTTGGCTCTCTGCCTTTACCCTGCAAACCTTGTGTCTGGCTTATGCCCTTAGATCAGTTATGGCTACCACACTGCTGTTCTTACAGAAGTGTTAGAATGTGGTATTCCACATCTTCACTATGTGTGAAGAGACTCACAAGAAAATAACCGAGCGTTTTCAAAATGGGTAATGAAGAACTAATATGTTAACTTTGTCAGTGTTAGTGAAATTGTGAAGCATAGCAGTACTTTTTACCATGCTGCCTTAAATTTCTATAAAATCTTGTGTGTGGGAATGGCAAATAAACAAGATTTTTCTTCTGTCCTATTTTTTTTGTCCTGTGCATATTGATGACTTTAATGCCAACTTTGTACCCATTCTTTAGCACGCATGGTCCCTTGTGCATGACTTGAAATGACTTTGTCCCGAAGAATATATAGTTTAAGGCTACAATCCTATGTCAAGTCTATAGGTGTATGAGGTTCTATTGATGTCATGTGGTCAGCATTAGGTCTGAATTTTTCCTGTGCAGGATTTTTGGCAAATAGGAGACACAGACCAAAATGTGAGCGAGAATTACTACACTGTTCCATTACATTTATTCTATGCAATTTGCATGCATGTTGGATGTATGTTGGTGTGCTAGATCTCTCAGTGGTCTGTCTGGGTTAGTTGTTAGCGGGAGAGTGGTGCAGAAAGAAGACTTTTGGAAAATTTAGGTTGATTTTAACCTATTTTATCCATTTGCAGTGTGTTTGTAACCTTTGTTTTCCTTCAGTAGGGATATGTCCTCAGCACCAACTACTCCTCCATCAGTGGATAAAGTAGACGGATTTTCTCGGAAGTCCGTCAGAAAAGCCAGACAGAAGAGGTCACAAAGCTCCTCCCAGTTTAGGTCTCAGGGCAAGCCTATCGAGTTAACTCCCCTGCCTCTGCTAAAAGGTAAGATCAGGAATGATTTTTAATAAATAAATCAATTTTACTCTAAACTCGAAGTATTCTGTTGCCAGAAATTGCAGGGAAATTTTGCCAGCAATGAGAAAATGTTGCATGCCAGAAATGTATGTATTTAATCTTTACAAAATATTTTCTCTCTTGTTTTGAGGGTGTGGTAATTGCAATACTTTTGAAAGTTTTGAATGCTAATGTTAACCTGTACCATGACTTGAATTTTCAAGGCCCTCAGGTCGTGTGTGAATATTTTAGTTTGTTAATCCTCAAAAGCTGAAGTACATGAACAGTAATTTTGGAAAGGGTAAATTGACCTGAGAGCAAGGGGAAACTGTTTTTTAGTATCTTTCCTTGAAATGTGGGTCTGCAACCTGTGACAGTGGTGCCAAATGCAGCCCAGAGGCATATTTTGAATGTCCTACACCAAGCTATTAGAGGGGAGATGTGACTCCCTCTTATAGCATTTGTGGGTGTGTAGCTCCCAGCTCCTGTCTTCTACGGGGTTTTGAAACCGAAGGGTCCTGTGAGCTGGAGCCTCTCAAGAGGAAAGATGCTGCCAGTCAGGTCTTAGGCAAGACACTACAGTTTTGATAGCCTGCCTATCCCAGCTCTGGTTGAGTTTCTGCAGACATATTTAACCTCTACTTAGGAAAGCAAATTGTAATCCAGCATACTACTCTTGAAATTATGCCAATATCTCTGTAATACCTTGAATACTTCCCCTAAATCCCAGTCGTCACTGAATTTCAGTGCTAATCCAGGGGCCAAAAACACTCTCAGAATTATGTTGGTCTGATGAGGAAGATGGAATTGCCTTTCAGAAACGTTGCTTTTACACTGAATTCTTAAACAATTTATGTAGTTTTATGGACTTTTTTTCATTGCTATTCTTCCTTTCTGCTATAAGTAGTGAAAATATGCATGGCTGATGCTGATAATTCAGGAAAATATCAAGATTAATAGGTTTAATTTTATGTGTCTCATTTTTACTTTGTGGGCAAGTGTATTTCCTACATTCCCTCTGTTAATCAGAATATTGAAATAAGTAATAAATGTGTAATTGCACTTGGGTTTGATTCTTAATGCCACTTCTTCATATGAAAAGTTGCAAAGAAAAACCCCAAACCAACCCCCTCAAAAAACTTGTGTGTCTTTTCATTTAACTAAAAGTAAGATTCCAGGATTAGTTCCAGTGGTGTTGTCATTTGGAGCTTCTTTCTGTGGGATACCTGTAAGAATGCACCAATGGCCATACTGGGTCAAACGAGACATCCATCCAGCCTCGCTGCATTGTGCCTGACAGTGGCTGACTTGGAAGCATAGAGGACAGTGGAAGACCAGGAGGCCTGGAGTGATACTTTACCAGGCTGCTTCCCTCTTCAGCATTTTTCAGGGTCTGTTGGTACCAGTGGATTTGACTTTGTAGTCTACGATGAGTATTACTTTATAAATTTTTCTCATTTTTTATCACAGTATGATGAAGAAGTAAAGCTTCTTTAAAATAATTTTAAAGCTTAGTTCTATACTTTGGCAGGTCAGTTTTGATTGGCAAGTCATTTCCTTTGAAAAGGAAATAAAGTTGCTACACTTTAGAACGTGAATGGAGTTTATCCTTTTGCTTAAATGGCTAGATTACTCAAAACCAGTGAGATTTGTATTTGTGTAAACAAAGAAATTGATGTTACAGTTATTCTATTGTGTAGTTCCATTCCAGGAATAAACTAGGCACATAAATGCACAAGAATAAGAAAAGTGTTGCCTTTGTCTGAGGATCTTGTCTTGCAGAAACACAGGCATATGCAGGTGCTTAATTTGACTACTGTAGCTAGTCAGGTGGATTGAGATATAAAACTATAATAAGATAAAACAAACAGATGGGGAGCAGAGAGTGTTGGTGAGACATTTATGATTAGTGTCATAATGAGTTACAGTGGTCCAGCTTCAAATTAAGAATTTGATCCTGTGAGTTAGTTTTCCTTCTTTGACTTAATGCAGATTCCCAGAGGCACAGGGATCTATCTACCTGTGCAGATTAATTTGCAGGATTTATATTGGTCCCTGCTGAAGGGACACTGGCAGTTAAAAATCATGCTGTTGTTTGGAAATATTCTTTGTCTACATTAATATTTGTAACATTAAATATTATTAAACCTGAAAGAAGTGAGGAAACAATTTTCTCCTGCATTTTTCATATTTTTCTTGGCCAGTTGCCTAAAATTCCTGATTTTTTTAACTTTTAGATTTACACTTATCTTCAAACAAGTTATTTCTTCAGTCTGTTAACCATATGATTTATAGTTTTATCCTTATTGTTTGGGTCTTTCAAACAAAAATAGAGAAGAGATTTCAGCAAAATGGCTTTGTAAAGTCTCAGAAAAATGAAATCAGTTTGGTGATGGGCAGTTGTTAAGTTTAAATAAACTTACTGTTTCAGGTAAATTTCAAGTTTAATTAAACCTCTTCAGAAACATTTGAGTAAATGCAGTTTTTAGAGTACAGACCTTGAATTCAACCTAAGACATATTTCATATTCATGATGGAGGGGCTTTACTGACATGCCCTCCTCCTTTCTTTTTTTGTCTGTTTGTTTTTTTAGAACTGTCTTGCTTACTGACATTTGCAGGCTGTCTTCTCAAACATTACTTTTATGGACATCAGTATCTTCTGTGATTCCAAAAATCATGTATGCAGAAAACTAGACAAATGCTTAGTCCATTTTTTGCAAGTTTTTATACTATACCTGTCACTGTAATGATTTGAGCACCTTCCAGTAGTGTATTAAGTGACGTGACTGCACATCTGTCACATCTTATCTGCTCTCCTTACTTTCCCTAGGGGCAGAGTCATATATAGTGAAATGGCTTGTTTTGGTAGTGTTTTAATGCAGTCTGTTGCGTTCTGTGAACATACATGCCTGTATTGCAAAAACAGATAGATAAGTCAGCCTTGTTGTTGTTCATTTGGCAATAAAAATATTTCAGGAAAGAAGAATAGAAGAGACAGTATGTTTTGATGCTGTGTACAAGTGGTAAGGATAACCTACTGTTTAGGAAATGTAATAAGAACTGAAATTTTCAATATTACTTATTCCAGGAAAAAAAGTATAGAGAAATGAAGTTGCTGCTGTTGGGGTTTTGTGTGTGTGTGGTTTTTTTTTGTTTGTTTTTGTTTTTGTTTTTTTTTAAAGTGTTTTTTGTATGTTTGTTTTGGTTTTTTTTCCTGGTTTTTTTAATTCCTCCCTCTTAATTAACAGAAGCATGTGTATTGTATTTTTTGTAAACAAACATTTAATGTATTTAGAAAATAAGAAGTGCCTCCTGAGGCTCTGCTGGGAGGAGTCTAGGCTTTCAAAAGCCACAAACCAAAAAGCTGCTCTGTTTGCCTGCAGTAAAGACTTAAATTTTGTAATAATTTGTTGTTATTTATTGCATTGTGACTAAATCTATTTTGCAGTTATCTTTTTTAGTATGACTGATGTCTGATATAACACTTCAAAGCCAGCATTTTCTCCTTTGTTTCAAATGCAGAGCAATGAGATGAGAAGTGCATATGGGATTGTGATATAATTGTCCTGCATTTTCTATATGTGTACTCCTATATATGTTTCAATCTCATGCTTTTTTAAATGCTTGCATGCTTTTACCTGGTGTATCTTGTAGTCAGTACAGCTTTTGATTTTGGCTCTACCTTTGAAGAGGCTGTTGGTACATCAGGGCTGGCAGGTCTCCTGCATAACTGGTTTGTGGCAGAACAGTCCCAGTTAAAGGCCCTTTTCTAGGAATGAGTACTTCCACCTCTGTGTCTCAGTCAAACCCAGCCCAAGTTTGTGGCCTGCCTCAAATAATGCTTGTTCTGTAGAGGAAGATAGTATTATGTGTGCATTGGAGAGGTGTATTATTTATTGGAGGACTATTTTACTTTCATTTTGCATACATGCTCCTTTTACGTAGAAGTCTCTAGAGGCAGGAGTGCAGTGTTAGAAAGCAGTTGGTTAGAAAAAAGTGTCTTGTAGTTATGGACATGGGAAGACTGAGCAATTTCAGTATTACCTGTAAAAGGGGAAGGGGGAGTTCATTTTGTTTTTCTCCCAGTATCTGTAAGGGTAGGAGAGTGTCCAGAGGATGAAGACACATGTATAGATGACTAAAAAGATCATAAGCCTCATGAATACATGTTTAGCATCTTGAGAAATTGGACAGAAAACTTGCATGCTCTTCACAGTATTTTTCCCATCCCCCTCACCCTCACTAAAAATACATGTTAGGTAAAGCAAACTATCCAAAAGTAAGACTGATAAATTTTGAATTGGTGTATCCCATTTTTTGTAATTTCAAGATGTGCCTGGTTTTTCCCCCATCATCCTCCCTCATTTTCCAATGGTCTAATATAATTAGTGCAGTTTACTTTAAGGTTTTCTAAAACTGTTGTATATTTTTGTTCAAAACATCTCAAAGTATGATTTTTATTTTTACATAATTTTTCTTCTTTAAAAGAGGCCCTCAGAAGAGAAGTTCTCTGTCAACAAGACCAATTGCTTCGCTACCTCGATATTATGAAATTTATTGAGCTTCTAATACATTTATCAGATAGTTTCCATGGCATTAAAGAATTGCTGTACTGGCAACAAAAGAGCATTGCATAGTCAAAAAGGGAGAATCTCTTCTCACTTGCTGTTTGCTTTTGATCATTATATTATTTTCCTATAGTTGAGAATTTATTGTAAGCTTTTCTTATGAATCCTTTCTGTAGGTTAAATAGTGAAGTTCCTAAAATTGTAAGAAATCCTACCACCTAGAGTGGTAACTCTAACATAAGAGTTACTCTTGATTTTTTTTGAAATCTCCTTTATCCTAACAAAGTCTGGCTTTTTCAGACAAAGGATGTTACCTTCAGAACTGTAATAGGGGAAGTAGTTATGATTTCAGTTGTAGAAGAAGAGAGAGCTTCTGTTTTCTGTTGACATCCATGAGGATTGGCTGCTTATCTTTTCTGTGCTACTCTCCAGTTGTGAAATTTTGAATGCTTTAGCAATATTGATGAACTGTTAATAGTATACCTAAGCTAAATACTTTCTCCTGGTTTATAAACAAGAATTTAGGGTCATACTGCTTATGGCTTTTCAAAATAAAATTTTGCTTTATTTCCATAATGGGGAATAGACCCCAGGACTCCCAATTCATTGTGTGGAAGAAATGCTGGAACTTAGTTTGTGCTGTACATAATCAATGATGAATTAAACATCAATCCTGGAAATTCTTTGAGGAATTTTGTGCCAATTCCAGTTGAAATAAATCAGGATGTGATTGGCCATTTTTATGTAAATTTTAGGAATAGGGCCATGATCCCAAAAGGGAGGACAGAGCCTATTTAATATTTCTTCCTAAGATGTGTGAGGTTCTTGTTATATGCAGTTTATTTCTTCACTTTGTCTTGTGCTCTTGGCAGTTGTTTTCTGAGTATATACTTAACATTTCTTGGTTGCAGAATAGGTTCATAGATTCACAGAATGCCCAGGGTTGGAAGGGACCTTAAAGATCATCTATTTCCAACCCCCTGCTATGGGCAGGGATGCCACCCACTAGATTAGGTTGCCCAGGACCATATCCAGCCTGGCCTCGAACACTGCCAGTGATGGGGCAGCCACAACCTCTCTGGTACAAACCTGTTCCAGTGCCTCACCACCCTCTGAGTAAAGAATTTTTTCCTAAGACCTAAATCTTCTCTCCTTCAGTTTGAAGCTCTTCCCCCTTGTCCTGTTACTTTCTACACAGGTGAAGAGTCTCCCTCTCCCCTTCTATAGGCCCTCTTTAGGTATTGCAAGGCCGCTATAGGTCCCCCTGAAGCCTTCTCTTCTCCAGGCTGAACAACCCCAACTCTCAGCCTGTCCTCAGGGGGGAGGTGTTCCAGGCCTCTGATCATCTTCATGGCCCTCCTATGGACCAGCTTTAAAAAGTTCATGTACTTCTTATGCAGAGGACCCCAGAACTGGGTGCAGTATTCCAGGTGGGGTCTCATGAGGGCAGAGTAGAGGGGCAGGATCACCTCCCTTGACCTGCTGGTCATTCCACTCCTCATGCAGCCCAGGATACTGTTGGCTTTCTGGGCTGCAAGTGCACATTGCTGGCTCATATTCAGCTTTTCATTCACCATGACTAATACCAACACTCTTAAAGATTTTAGGTGGTTTCTAAAAAGTGTTTGTTTGTTTGTGTTTCCAAAGGGCCATATACACTAGTAACATTCAGTATTTTTGAATTTTTCTCTACTTGCTATTTTCTCCCCTATTTGAGAGTGTAATTTTGCATAATTATAGTTTTAGAGAATGGACACGTGTAGAAATACTGACCTGAAGCTAAGATCACAGCAAAAGAATACCTACTTATCTTAGCACTGTGTTAGTGAGATTGCTGTTGGTGAGAAATTCTGTGTCCTTAGCCCTGATCTGATGTTTCCATTCAGTTGTGTTTATTTACTTCTAAGTCTCTTTAGGTCTGGTGATTTTCCTATAGCCCTGGTGGTAGTGGTTTTTTAGTTTGTGTTGAGTTGTGTGTGTGTGTTGTGTTTTTTGTTTGTTTGTTTGGGGGTGGGTGGGTTGTTTTGTATCATTTTGCTTTTTAACCTGAAGCCCTCAGTGTAATAGCTTTACTTCTGAAATTGCTGTCTTCCTTCCAGAAATGTTGTGATGATCATTCCCACCTCTTCCTCTTTCTTTTCTTTATTCTTTTATATTTTTTATCTATTTTTAAAGTGAAGTAACTTGTAATCACTGTGTGAAACATATTTCTGTGGTCTTCACAAGATTAAGTCTATAATCCTGATAATTTCCTACAGGAACATTTAGAATTTACCATCATCAGAAACTTTCGTTTTCAATCTGTGTTTGTCAGTATGCCTCTGTAATATGTTTCTCAGTATTAGTTATTTCTCTAATAATACTACAGTTCTCTTTGTGTCCAAGTGTAACCCTGTTGGTCTGTCATAGAACCTCCTGTTTCTGTAATAACTACCTCCTTTATATTCCTTTCCCAAAGTCCTTTTGACAAACAGAAGTTATGCTTTAGATGTGCAATTATTTCGATATAGTATACGTGATTGTTGAAGTATGGTGCTGCCTTTATAATTGATTATGATATGGAGCTTTTCTGTTGTGAAAGGTACATTCTCCACATCTCTGGAATTGAGATATTTATTTATAAAATCTGTGTGTATATTAAATGTGTATAATGTATGTCTGTGTCTATAAATTATATATATATATGTATTTAATGTAATACATATAAGTTTAGGTTTTCACAGAATCACAGAATATTAGGAGTTGGAAGGGACCTCGAAAGATCATCTAGTCCAACCCCCCTGCCACAGCAGGATTCCCTCGACCAGGTCACACAGAAGCGCGTCCAGACAGGTTTTGAATCTCTCCAGAGAAGGAGACTCCACAACCTCTCTGGGCAGCCTGTGCCAGGGCTCTGGCACCTCAACTGGGAAAACATTACGTGTGTTCACATGGAACCTCCTATGCTTCAACTTAGAGCCATTGCCTTTTGTTTTGAGTTTATTTAATTTTGTGTTCTGTTTTTAAAATTCCATATTTATAATGGGATCCTGTTTCTGTTCTTTGGTGGAATTTTTTAGTACAGAAGCGGTCCCTTCACGTTCATCTGTTGCAAGCTACTGCCTTCCTGGGAACAGAGCACTTTCATTTATGCTTTCTGGGGAGTGGGAGGAGGACAGAAAACTTATTTTTAGATTCAGGGTAACTTCCTTTCACCTACGTTTTTTCTCATTCAAGTTATTACTGTTTCTTTGGCTCAATCAGGCAAAAATCCTTAGGAGTAACTGATGGGAGGACTCAGTTCAGTGAGGTTTGGTAGGGTTGGGCATTTATGGATTAGTGATAGGACCATGTAATCTTGGTAGCAGCCTAGGTTATAAATATCAGCAAATGGGTGCACGTTACTTTGTAGAAGGTTAAGGAAAATCTGTTAGAAAAATACTAGAGTCTTCTTTCAGAAGGGTATGTCAGAGCTTATCTTAGTTTGAGACCTCATTGGTTTTAAGTGTCAGTCTTCATTGCAGGTGCAGTTCCATGAGGGTTTTTTCAGGCAGCAGATTTCAAGAAGTTCCCAAGCATACACTAAAATGCATTGCCTCTCATCTGTGCCGAGACAAGTGTTTTGAGGCTACAGTATAAACTAGCCATATAGTTAAAAACATTAAACTTCCCCCTAATTTTAATGTTGTTTGATCGTGTGTCCTTTCAAACAGTTAATTCAGCAGAACTGAAATGGTGGCGAATTTTTTATGTAGGCTGGATAGCTTCTATGTGTGGTTTTCTGCTTTAAAAAAAAAAAAAAGTAAAAAACCCAAAAATGCTACAGTCTCAGGATTTTTATCAAACATTTTCAAAGGACAAGGCACTTGTCCAAAGAACTGGTGTAAAATACTTTCATGCCCTTAAGATGTTGCACTTGATGGAAAAAAATTGTCTGTTTTGAACAAAGTCTTGAAGTCAGGCTACAGGGGAATCAGTTTTGGTCAGGAGTAATAATGCTTTACAATAATGGAAGGTTTTTCACCAGTAGGTTTTTCTAATATATAGTAACGTGTGTAATTTTGAAGTTATATGTACTCTTTAGATTTTTTTAATATAACTGTATTTTTTCTGTCTGATATTAACTCTGATATCTTGTTATATTGCTTGAAAACAAATATGTAATATAACTTTATTTTAAAGCACTTCAACATTTTATGACTTTTTATTAATGTATTTTTATAAACAAGATCACCATTTTGCATTTATGCCCTTTATTCATTTTTACCACTATTTTTTCCTTTCCAATCTGTATGACAAGTTCTTAACTGTGGTATTTTTCTTGCATGTGAAGTGCGTGATCCTTCTCCTAGCATCTGCAGGAGCCTGGGACAGAGAAGGAACACAGTATAACAGAGTTGATGTACCTGGTTAAATGGACAGAAGGCGAGAAAATGGAAGGAATCCTTTCTGGGTAGCTTCCTAAGAGGAAAAAGGAGAATAGCAGTAATCTGTTGAACATCCCTGGACATGTTGCTGGCTCTTCTGTAGCTGTAGCTGCTTGGGTTCCCTCATCTGTAGAGCTTCTTCTAGTAACTTAATGTTGGACTTAGAACTGACCAAGTTTTCTAAGAGGTGGAGGCAAGCAGTTTGTTATTCTGGTTACAAAAGTGTTTGCATGATTAGGGGCTTTTAAAAAGATTGTTACGAATTTAAAAATATGTATCTGCTGCAAAACATCAATTGCAGACTTAGCCTTCCTTACTTGGTGGGTGTTTTGCATCAGTTGTGTCTCAGGGATGATAAGTGCAGTTAACTGTGTGTACCTACTAGTCAAAGTATTAATTTTATGACTTGACTCCCCGTTGGAGATCATGGTTAAGTACTCAGATACAGAAATTTTTATTCAGAAAAATCAGATACCTGCATGAGTAAGGTTAAGCTCAAATTGTATGTTATCTGGAGAAATGCTTCTGTCAGATTTTGCATTTTACACTTTTCATTGTGAATAGTGGCTAGGGATAAATGTAGTTTCTGTAATGGGAGAGAAGTGTTTCTTTAGGTAGTCTTTCATCATAAGGTTAAGAAGATCTGACATTATTTTTAATGGGTTTCCAGGTTCTGGAGGAACAGTAGAAAAAAAAGTTTAATCTCATTAAGAAGAAATAACTGTGGTGTCATTAAGAATAATAAGTAACTGTGTTTTGTGTTGGATGTGGTCTGTAGTTTTCTGTGGGATTCCCTGGAATATTTTTCAATAAGTTTTAGGGATACGTTGTGTGAAATCTCTCTATTTTTTCACCATGTTTGTGATATCTACCTTTTCTGTTACTTGGGATGTCTGTGTCTCTTTGTAATCTAGTGAGTTTAATTTAAAATTATCCTTATTTTCTTGGTCGCTTTTTTGTGTGTGTTTGTACAAAACTTGTACCAGTGTTACCAAGGGAGAGTGAATTTGGCAATTGAAAATCTGAATTTGAAAATGTTTCAAATAACACTTTTGGGATAGCTTTTTGAAGAAGTTGAATTGGTACTGTGTTACTACTAGTCACCTTGATTCTCCTTCACTTTCCCTTTATTCCACCCAGCGCATACTACTTTGTGTGTTATCTCTGCCTTCCTTTCTCCCACTTCCTGCTTCTTACTGTTAACCACTGATGGATACAGTTCATTTATTTTTCCACAAGAGGGTGTTAAAACTCACTCATACATGTAAACAGAAGCACTCCAGGTGGAGTGGATTGCAAAGGTTATTGAAAATCTTAATATAATAAAATTAGCTATATTTATAGAGAAGAAAAATAGTCTGATCGTTTTCTTAAGCTCCATCAGTGTGTTACAGTCGTTGTTTGTCTGCGCTTCTGGAGACAAGACTAGGCCTGTCAGGATGGAGATCCACCCTAAAAAGAGTATGCCAGTGCCATCCTGCCACTCTTACAGTAATCAGACTGTACTGCAAGACAGTCTTCCCATTTGGTTATTCATGCAGTAATTTTCCTTGTTCTTTCTCCTCCATGCACTCTCTTGATATTTTTAAATTTTTTTCTTTTTTTTTTCTTCTCCCTGGTTATTACTACAAGAAACAGAACCTTTTTCCTCACTAGTGCTAAGAAACTAGTGATTGAAATTTCTACTTGTCTTCAAAAAGTGCAAAAGGAGTGAAAAACCAAGGCAGAGAGAGAGAGAGAAAATAGCCACCACTGTGATTTGCCTCTAATAGAGGATCTTAGTAGAAATCTGTATCTGCTTTTGGCAAAACCTAGACCTTAACAGCTATTCTACTCAAGATTAAAAGTCACTCTAGTTTCGTTTTTAGGACTACAAAGGATGATGGAGGGAAGTGGTTATTAGTCCTTCTGAGAAGAGTAGCTCCAGAATTGTCTGTTCTAAGTGATGGAGATTGTGGCAGAAGTCCTATCACCTTGCTTTGGCCCTTGGAGAAGTTGTGCAGTTGTCTCAGGGTATGTTGGATGGCAAAGGTAGGGGAGCAGACTGTCAGATATGTGGGGGAGCATTGAGATGCAGGGCTTTTTAGATGCATTTTCAGGAGAGACAGCATATCAAGGTTGTTGTTTGCCTATATTTTTGATGCTGTAATCTGAAAAAAAATGTCTGTTGCTGTAAGCTGCTTTAGAATATCATCTGAGCTGGCAGATTAATCTTGTGAGCCACAAGTAAAAAGAACTGCAGGTCCCTTAATATTAGAGAAATGAGCAAATGTGATCTGTGTTGTGGGTAGCATAAGCTACTGAAAAGGCTTCTGGAAAAATCCTAGACACTTCATTGTTTGAGTTCTAGCAAGAAAGGAACAAAATGCTGTAGGGTATGTTTACCTTGTCCTCCCATTAACTGTGAAATTTTCAGGTCAGGGATTGAAATTTCTCACTGTTCCTTGATTTCAGGAAGAACAAATGAATGCCCCAAATAATAAATAAAAAAGATGCACCCTTTTAAGAAAAAGACAATCATAGAGTTAGTGATCTGGTCAGAATATCTCAGCATTTTTTCCCTTAGTAGTAGCATATTGCAAAGGCAGGAGAAATGTGTTGGATTTCCCCAACATCCCCACCCCAAATCCACCTTTCTACAAAAGAAGTAACCCTCACAAAACCCAAAGCATTCTTAGAATTTCTGTGTATGCTTCTGAACTATCTGACAGAGTGTAAGGGAATTGAAGAGATTCTAATTGATACTAGCAATGCAAAAGTGTTTTTCTTAAGTTTATGGGATGTTGTCTTAATGAAAGAATGCCATAATATCTTGAACAGAAGTGGATAGAAGCAGATTTGGAAGTGTCTCTTAAGTTTCTTCTATTTCCTTCTTGGTAGGGAATAGTCATTCCTGGTACAGAAACTTTCTTAATCAAGGATTTTCCAGAGAGAATTGACATACCCTTCAGAATAGATTCTGAGATGACCTCATTTGACATGAGTGCATTGTTGGTCTCCCCTTGTTTTGCACAGTTGATTCTAGCATGAACAGGCATTGTACTACAGCAGAAATTCATTTGAGAGCCAGCATCTTCAAAGTGGTGATATGTGCCAGAACTTCATGGTCAATAAAAAGCAAATGGTTTGGAAATGAACATATTTTCATGTTTATTTGTTTCTGGATAAGTATTATACTTCTGGAATAAAAACTCTGATATTTCAAATGTAATGGAAAAGCTCTACAGCAACACATACAATAATAAAGCAGACTGTTTTTTCATTACAGTTGCTTTTTTAGATAAAGTACTCAGTTCTTGATAATATTTTTGCCCATGTAGCTTTAAATGTCTTCAGCAACAGGACCTATTGCATGTCTAGAGCTGCAGGAAAGATAGTTGAACAGAGAGCTCACTAGCATGTGCTGTGCTTTGAGAGAGGAGTCAAATGGGTAAAAGGGAAGTAATTCAGCCTTCCCCCATTCTTAGATTTAGTGGCTAGATAGACCATGCCTCTTTTTCAGCTCTTGCTGCATTTGTGGTTAATGCAGTTTTTCTGCATTGTTGTTTCCCAGGTTTCTTCCCCATGTTGAATGTCTGTATCTGGGATTATTTTTCCCAGATGTATTAGTTGGTGTTTTTCCAAACTAAATTTCACTTTATTTTCTGGCAATGTAAGGAATTCGCTTAGGTTTCTTTTTATTATTTCTGACTTTACTGCTACTCAAAGTTCTCTATTTAATATCCTCAGAAGATGTTATCTATATGCTATTTTAATCATATAGATCATTAAGGAAGTTTTTGGTGTCTGGACTAGATTGATTCTTATATCTCACTGGCATTTCTTTTTAGAGTTTGGATACTTTGAGATTTTTATCCATCTATTTCTAGACTTTTCAGCAGAACTGTGTTTCTCAGCCTTTACTGACCCAAAAATTTGGCATGAATTTTGAACATAGGACTTTGGGGGAAAAGAGAAGTGTCATTCATGCTGGAAAAGAGGAAAATTTGTAAATCCAATCACAATTGAAATTGAATCTGTATGATAATCATTGCATATGTATCTTCACATTGATTTCAATATGTAGCCTTTGTACTTTAATTTGAACAGTAGTAGTTCTTAAATGATGAATTATTAAGTAAATATTTTCCTAGTGGAACGTGCTTTCTATTTTTGTGTGTCATCTTGAGAACAGAATGTGATTCCTTTCTGTAGGGTTAGCTGTTTGAAATACTTGCCTGGGTTTGTTCTAACTGCGTAATCTATAATCCTCAATATGTCTTTAATCCACTTTATCTCCTACACAACTACGTCTTTGAAATAGGGAAGAATGTAGTGTGATAGATAGAATCTAAGGGTATAAAGTTTGGGAAGATTAAATCCATTTCTGAGTTTAGTGAGATTTTGTGAAATGACAGAAGAAGTGGCTAGTTAAGAAAATGAAATACTACTCATATTTTCATTCCCATGGGAGGGACAAATAATATGTAACGATGAAGTTTTACAGTATTTCATATCTGGACATATGATAAAATTAGAGATAGAATTTACCACCTGGCTAATTTTAAACAGTGTTAAGGGAAAGGAATTGACTTTTTTTCTTTTAATTCTTTATGGTTATTGTGCAAAGTTGAATTGAACTTAAAAAAAAAAATCTACCTTTTGTATGAATGACTAAGGTAGGAAAGAGAGTGCACACTTCTTAGCACTGACCACTTGGGATTGAATGCATGCATTAACCTGAAATAAATATAGTTGTGAGTTCAGGGAGGGCTGTGTGTGTTGAGAAGTCTGTTCTTGGAAAAATGAGTGTGTCCTGGTAGCGGTTAGTAGTGTTTTTGACATTTTGGTGTGTTGGTTTTGTTAAGAGTTGCACAAAGAGCTTCTATTGTGATTGCTTCTTTGGAATAATGGAGAAAAACTTCTGAAAAAAAATTGCCTGTAGCCTATGTGTATTAATCAACAAAATGTGACCCTTTAACAAAATTATTGGTGCTGTTGGGGGTGTGTCTTTTGATGGACTTGATAAACTGCATTTTTCAAGTTGGAGAATAGGGAACCAGTCATCAACAGTCATCTCTCAAAATTTTCCCCAAACAAACTTTTTTTAACAATACTGTAACTGGGTGTAAATTTCAGGCAGAGTATTTTATTATATGAACACTGAAGATGCAAATACAGCTGCTTTATTTTTCCTCTCTCTCCTGTCTCCCAAGCCTTGCTGTTGCTTTTCTATGATTTGGTAACTGACAGCAATTGTAGATCGTTGAATAAAACAAGTTACCAAAGGTCAGGTTTCTGGGTTTGTCTCATACTAAGATATTGGTTATCACTTGTCTGGGGATGATGGATTTCTCATTTCATTTAGTGACAAATAGTCTGATCTTACAAGGTCTTTGGGTTTGGGGGATAGGGATAGTGAGCATGTTAACAGGGAAATTTGCACAGCAGTTGTTTAATGAAGACACACAAGAGACTTCACAAAACAGGCCTGGCTTCAAACACCACCAGTATTTTTTGTTTGTTTGTTTTGGGGTTTTTTTAGTAGTTGATGTTAAACACAAATATTCCTGGTCTTGTATTTTGGAAGAAGACGAAGATCAGCAACGTTAAGTCAATCTGGTGCATCAGTCCTAATGTTCTTCAGAATGGTTAGGAACATGCATAGCGCTAAAAAAGTCACATTCTTATAATAATAAAGAGAGGAAAAAGTTAGTGTGGAGTTTCAGCATTCTGTATTTGTGAAAGTTAGGAAGATCCTGTGAGGAGATGTAAATTATAAAGGAAGCTTATTTCATGAGTAGAGATTTCCTTTAAAGAAGAAAAATAAAAACATGTAAAGCAGCATGGCCCTTGTCTGCTACTTGTCCTTAAAAACGATTCCATCTAAGCAAACCCTGGAAGGGATGGGAACTGGGTAACAGGGCAGCAAGTGAATCTGAATGCTGAAATGTCTATTTGGCGCTTGCATACGCCATTGCAATAGCATCCATGTAGCTGTAGGGAGGGAGGGCCTGCTTTTTATTTTTTTTAGTGAGGAAATAAATGGGAATTTGCATTTTTTCCTTTTAGACAGGGAGAAGTTTTCTCCCTGCTTCACTGCTTAAATTCATGTTGTGCTCTCTGTGCTGCCGTACTGTTTTCAGCAAAAGAGCAGTTGCATGGAGACAAAGAGGCTGCTGATTTAAGTCTCAATAGAGAAGTCTGTTAGGCTTCAACTGTGGGAGGATACTAAATGTAGATAAGAGGTTGGCAGATGCTACCTGGACCAAAACTACTTGAAAATATTAAGCAGCTGTTTAGTAGGTTTGCCTAAAAACCTTTTAATGCTGGAAATACTGCTGGGGAAAATATGACAGAGGAGTTTCAGTTTGAAAATATATTTATTGTCTGGCTGTAATTTGCAGTTTATGTTGAATAAAAAAAAAAATGCAGAGTTCAGCCACAAATATTTAGTTGGAGTTGATGTGAGGGAGAAAAAAATACAACCCCAAGCTCTTCTTTCTCTTCCCACCTATCTTACAGCTTTTTTGGTTAATTATGTCAGTTTATGCAACATTTGGGCTTTCATTTTGAAAGAGAGTAATATTGTGTCTGTGTAAGTTAAGCTGAAAGATATGGAGCGTTGTCTTCAGAAGTTTTCAGAAAGCTAAGTGTATCTGCTGCTGTTAATGTTTTTTTCTAAGCTGTAACACTGTGAACATTTACGTAAAGGGTTTATTTTGTGCTGCAGCCTTTGAGACCATCATAAGGAGGCCAGAAGTGAGGTGGTGGGACTGGATCTGAATTTCCAGTGGGTGCATGTGGAGTTCTGTGTACTGCCCAAGAGGGGAAGTGTTCTTTGTCTGCACCTTCATCTCTGCGGTGGCCTCCTCTCCAGATTGGATAGCCCTGGGAGCTGCCCTGGTTTCTCACCTTGTTGCCGACCCAGATTGTAAACACTCTTTAGCCATTTCTGACCTGTGAGATGCTGTGGGGGACACATGAAATGAGTTGCCTCAGCATATTTTTGGTTTACTTTTGGCAGTTGGAGAGGGGAGATAACGAAATTGTGTAAGGCTTTTGTGCTCCATGACTAAACAGAGAGAGAAGGCCTGAGGAAGCCATTGCTCAGGACCAGGGTAGTTAATTTAAGCAGGGAGGATGAACTTCTAATTCATTTTTAAGTGTGGTTCCCTTTATGACCTGTTCCGTGGAGAGAGTTGATTACAGGATCTCTGTGCTGGGTCATTAAATAGTTAACATCAATGGAGATATTTGTGTTTCGGAAGCCAAGATTTGCACACGTGTGGGTATAAGTATTTCCTGTAGAACACATTTAATACTGAGCTTGGAAAGAAGTCAAAAGAGGTGATTAATGTTTTGTACGTTTGGAAGAGGTTTCATTTTGTGTGGCTAAAGCTTCTAACAGGTGCTGTAGAAACGGGGGAAAGATTTTTTAGCATGTCCCATCCATATTTCACATTGAGCCACAAAGTAATGTTCACATGAATAAGAATGTCTTGATTGACTCTAAATGGAAAATGCAGTTTTCTGTGGCCTAATTATTCCAGAAGTGATCATTTCATTATAGGTAAATTTAACAAACAGCTAGGAGATTTCTCCAAAATTATCTGAAAGAAAAAATACTGTTCTCTGTTAAAGTGAGGCAAAGAAATAGCATGAGCTTTTTCACAGTCTTCGTTGATCTATATCAGCTACTAGCTCTACCTCACATAGTATGTTCATATTATTCACATCATGTTCATACGTATGTTCTTTGTCATTTGCTTACTGTTCTGTTTGTTAGTGCACTACTCAGTAACGGCTAAAATTTCTGTACACGGGTTCATGAATTTTCAGCTTTTCTAGTAGAATTTCTGAAAAGAGTGCGATTTCTGAATGACTGCACTTTTGCCCTTGTGGAATGGTTTCTTTAGAACTTCTCTAGTGGTCCCTTGCTGTTATCAGATATGTTTTTTGTGCTCTGGATCAGCCTTTTGCTTTGTCTTTGTAAGTACAGCCCAAATTTGTCACAGTTTTGAGGTGGTGAGAGATTGTGTGTAACAGCTAGGTAGGGTTGTCGTAATTAAGAATGATCAGGCATTTCGCGTCTGTCATTAACTAGAGTATGCCTGTGTCCTCACAGAGCAAATGAGGATGATTTTCCTCTTAGGTGTGACAGAAGCATCAATATTACTTCTCTTAACGGCACTGGTAAGATCAATACTAGGATGCATCATGGGGTCTGGAACTTGGCATACCTGCAGAAGCTATAGGAGAATGAGAGAGATGTAGATCCATTAAATGATCAAAGACCCTATTCCCTATGCAGTACAAACATTCCCAGAAAATGCTCTATTCAATACAAATAAAAATAAAATCTGTCTGAACTGTTTATCAAAAAGCTGGAGAGCAGATATGGTCATTGTGTCTTATGGGGAAAAAATACTGGTCAAATAAAAAAGGAACTAATGCTGTTAGCTAAAGCCAGAAGTTAGGCATGCAGTTTTTAAGAGCAAAGAAACGTATGAGCTGGCAAGAACACTTAAAGTGATGTTAGACTCTCTGTGTGCTTCCAAATCAAGAGTCATGACTTCTAGAAAAGTTGAATATAGGTTACCAAATTTAATTCATGCAGGGCTGCTTTGTTAGAAGTCTTAGGGCCTGTTTCATTTAGACTGTCTACTCTGTTAGCCCCCTCCAGCTTGCAGTTTCCTAAATCTGCAAGCTCTAAGATGCCCAGATTTACCCATTTCAGAAGCACTTGGGAAGAATGGCAAGGCTTTCATGAGTTTTTCCTTGGAGGAATTAGACTCTGTTGTTTCTTGTGCCCTGTACATCTTTGGTGATAACTCTGTTGGATGTTCAGAACTGCTTGCTGTTGTTGCTGCCTAGCCTGAGACGCCGGGTTGTGATTTGCAGAATGGATGATGACTCAAAATGCAAGTGAATTTGGTGGAAACTAGTCCTCAATAGTACACAGTGCTATGTAAACATTAAGAAAAATCAGGATGTCTCAAAGTGGGTATTGAAAATTAAAAGGATACTTTTAATCTGGATCTTTTTCTTTCTCAAGGTTCTTTTAAATTAGTATTTTGGGAGTGATAGAGTATAAAAATGACAGTCTTTAAGAATGTTATTCTTGTTTTGTTTGAGAAAAATTACATAAAAGTTAAGTATGATGTTATACAAACTCTTTAAGATTCCCTGCTTTTATTACAGCTAGGTAACTGAAAGATTGCTCTAATCTTATTTTAATAGAGACAAATCTGATTTTTTTTTTTCCTTCCCCAAGAATCACAGGCAACATTTTCCAAAAGTCCTAATTAAAAGAAATTATGCAGGCCAGTGAAATTCAGGTATGATCCAGATTGGAGTACTGTTGCTTCATTGGGTCTCCTTGAGTGTGAAGTCACTGCCTCATCAGTCAATTACTTTTTAAAAAATCATAAAACTTTTAAATGAATTACTCCTTTTAAAATTCATTATTATAATTGATTCTTTCATTATGCAAAATTGATTTTTCTGTGTGGGAGTGATAGATAGTGTGTATTTTTTACTGGTTTGACTGAAATCCATAATTTCTTTTGTTGTTTCATGAGGTCCATTTCTTCTCATTAGCATAGTTTAGCAAACCTCCCCAGGTTAAAGTAAGGCTGTAGATTTAAAATAGTTTGGAACTGCGATCCTGCTTAAGCTCTTCTATCTTCTCACTTCCTTCTGCCTGCCCTGAGCACAACTCTCATTGCATGCCCTTTCTCCCCACGTGGATTTGTAATCTTCATCGTCAACAGAAAACGGTTCAGTGGAAAATGTATGTTTGCTTGGTATTCCCTTCTTTTGGTTAAAATCCTTGGCAATATTGCACAACTTCTCCCAGTACCATTGTTGAGGGTCACGGCTGGGCTGACCACCGACCCAATGACAGATGCTTCCTGTTACCTCCTCTCTCCCCACCTCCACAGGAAGGGAAAGGGGATAAGAGAGAGACAGAGAGACTTGTGGATTGGAAAATAAAACTAAAACTACTTTAATAACAATAATAATGATAAATGAAATATATACAAATATGTACAAAACCCAATACCGAACCCAACCCCCCTTGATGGTAACTACGTCACCACTGATACTGCGGCAGTAGGCCTCAGCAGCAGATAAGTCAGGCTCAGTGGCTGGATCCTGGGACTGGTTGCAGGAACTTAGGGATCAGTGAAATGCAGGAGAAAAGGAGCCAAAAAGAAGAATAATCTCGCAAGGGAGAATAATCATCAGAATAATCATCTAGGAAGGGGGAACTGACCACCAGTTTATATGACGTCTGTGGGATGGAATACTTTAGTTGGTCAGTTTGGGATCACCTGTCCTGTCTGCTTCTCCCTGGAGGTACAGCCTTTACCCTGCACCCCCCACCATGAGACACAAGATTTAGCAGTGGTCTTGATTTGCATTCCAGTCCCTGGTAGTAAATCTAAACATTAGGCCTTATCACTGCTAGAAGCTGGCAGTGTCTATGAAAACACGCTGCTAGTTTCAGAAAGTGCAGTTTCTCAGAGGAGTTTTAACTAAAAAGTAAAATTACTGAACAGAATTAGTTCTGTCCTAACCCAAACCAGGACAACCATGAAATGATATTTTACAGCACCAGAAAGTTCATTTGTGTGGCCTTAATTTTCTGGTGTAGCATGTAGTAATTTATTGTCATGTTACATGTCCTTACACTAACTTTTGCCAGTTTTCTTAAGCATTTGCCTTTCCATTTCCAAACAAATGTCTTAATAATAGTTAAGCAGATCACAGAAGGTAGAAGGGGATGTCTGACCTTATAAAAATGAGTGAAACCTCAGAAATGCTAATGATTTAAAAATAAAAAGAAAGGAGTTTTCATGGCTTTTATACAAACTCCTTAACACTCATTTTTTAAAAAATTTATTTTTAAAAAATGAATTTGAGGCAATGAAACAATATGCTGATGAATCAAAAATTTGTGGGAATTTTATATTTATACTTAAGTACAGTCAGTGAGTTGCTGAAATGAAAGTTGCTCAGTATATGTTGTTGGAAAATGTTTATACTTTCATTCTGTGCAGATTAAGGGTTGTAATTCGAGCCTGTCTTTTTTAAAAGGAGAGGTTCCTCCAACGTTGTTTCAAGGTAGAGCTTGAATAAGGAAGTAATTTGTAAGCTGTAGAAATACAGGTCACTGTCAAAACAACCGAAGAATAAAATTACTCAAAATAAATAGTGGCTTTTATATTGAAAGCGTGTCAAAGTGGAGGAGCTCTCTTTCTGCATACTTCCTATTGGCTGAAGAAACCCCACGTTTCTGTGGCTAACGATGGATAGGAAAATTAAGAATATAATTCATGTCTTGTATTTTGCTGCTTAATCATATTGTTTGGCACTCCTGTGGTCGTCTTCTGTGTGGCCATAATTCAGGAATGAAAGCTCACTCAGGCACTGGTATTACAGTCCAGTAATCAAAAGAGACTGGGATTATGCAGATAATGAAAGGACTGGCCAGTGTGTGTTTACCCAGGAAAACCTGAGTGGAGTTAGAGACAGTAAACAGCCAGGAACGTCGCTCCTACGTCACGGCTGCTTTAAAGATCCGGGTGGGTAAGCAGAAACCGAGAGCACTCTCCGGCTCAGAAGCATGTGTCAGCAGTGTTACTTGAAGTTTCCACCATGAAAACTCCAATCTCTTATAAATCTTTAGTAATTTTATCTCTTGGGTGCTGTTGCTTCTGTCAAAAGTAGTATTTCAAGAAGGTTGCTAACATTTTGTTAGAAAATACTTGATTTATAAGGAGATAGTTTCCTGGAATTAAAACAGATTAAGAAGATGTTAAGATTAGAGGGACTTTAGCATGAATCTGAATGCAGATAAAGTGTAAAACCAGTATTTGGGTTTCCTTACTTTTTTTTACCAACTACAGTTTCAAAGTCTATACATTTTGTCAGCTCTGAATTGTGAATCCCTTGAGAGTCAAAGAGTTGCTGGATAATGTTTTTGTGTTTGTAGTGGGGTTTTTTGTGTGTTGGGTTTTTTTGTGTGTGTTTGTGGGGTTTTGTGTTTTGTTCTTGTGTGTGGGTTTTTTGTTTCGTTTGGATTTTTGGGGTTTTTTTAGTGGGTGTTTGTGGTTTGTGGGGCTTTTTTGTTTTTCTTATTATTTTTTCCTAAATGTTTTAGTAGAAAGCAACACCTTGGCTTGATACTGAAGGTGGTTGCCATTGTGTGACACTGTAACAGATAAAATTAAAGGAGAGTAAAAGGAAGTACCTAACACAAAGAAAGGGGAAAATAAGTTTGGGGGTTTTTTGTGTGTGTTTTTTGTTTTGTTTTCTTGTTTTGTTGTTGTTTTTTAAGTCAAGAAGCCCTTTCTCTCTCTTAGTATATAAATGGTGTTTCATCTTTAAGTAGTGTAGGTCCTTCCAAGATACCTATGATTTTTTGTGGTTTCCATGCTCTTGTCAATGCATGAATAACAAATAATAGAATGGGTGGGGAGGAAGTTGATTGTAATTTAACTTAAAAGGATGAATGTTTTGACCTCAGCGATTGGCAGTTTGAAAAGAATGATTTGCTGTGGTGTTTGTGTGAGTGTTGGGTTGTTTGGTGTTAATCACCATCCAGTTACGAATATAATTTGCTTGTTAGACAAGTGAAGTAGTCTGTAGGCTAGTGCTGGACTTTTAAACATACCTTCAGTAAGCACTCACGTTAAAAGGAGAAATGTTCTTGAGAGTGCTACCTTGATGGAAAGAAGCAATATTCATCTTGTAGATAAAATGAAGGTAAGGCTCTTTTAAGTTGGAGAGGTCTGAGAAATTAAGAAATTTTTATTTTGTGTTATAGTTTCTTATGTATTTAAAATAGATTTCCTGAGATACTATTTTGAGTGACTACTCAATGTGAAATTTTCATGCATAATTAAAGGATAAGGTATTGGTGTTTTTGTTTGTATTATTCTGTTGATATTATTTATTCTTTGTTGTTTTCTGACTGTTTATGGTTTAGGTACTGAGTTTTGAGTAGGATACTTTTTGGTTTGGTTTATAACTTGAGACAGTTTTCTTTAGTAGCTGTAAACTTTCATTGACAGCTATCGTTAAAAAATATCTATGCAAAGCAGTGGACTCAGAGGAAAGCTGATCCTTATTTTTATCTGAAATGATACTTCTGTTTGGCTTGTATTTACAGATGTATGATGAGGTTGATGAGGCAGTGAGTGGAAATTAGATCAACTTATAACCTGATCTTGTTTTCACTAGTATTCTAGCTTTGAGAGTCCTAAAATGTGAGGAAGCATAGGATCATTCTTAACATTGTAACAGCTTTTTCTGTGTTTCAGAGAAGTTTTCATGTTATTCAGAAACAAGTCTGATTTGATTAAGGATTGCTGAATCAGGTTTGCTATTTGAAAGGTAGACTTTTAAAGGGAGAGGTGTTAATGTCTGTGTTACTCTGGCTAGTGTGTTACATGGTAACATCAGGAAGACAAGGGCTGATCTCTGTATTGAGAATTCTTAAGAAGGATTGTATTTGTACTTTGAATCAAAAGAGAGATTGCGGTATATTTTTTTGCACATTTTTTCTGAAGTTTTGAAGTTGTTGAACATGGCAGTGTCTGAGTTGGTTCTACTGCAGTTGGAGATAGAGAATTATGTACAGCATAAAGGTAAAATTGACTTCTAAAAACAAGTTGGAATTCCAATTTTCCAAGTTTTTATGTGAAAGTTACAAATCCAGATGCTTTCATACCAATTCTGTGTTCTTAAATATTTCCATGGGGAAAAAAATTACTGTTTCTGTTTGGTTTAAGAAAGGACATTGACATTGCTTATTAGACATAAGAAAGATAAAGCTTAATTTCAATTTAGCCATCCAGTGGGAATTTTATACACTTCCTGATAGCCTGTGTATTCTATCCCTTGGACATATAGAAAAAGTTAGGAGTTTCCATTACTGTAAATTGGGCATTTCTTCTGATAATCAGATTTTAGTATTTTTTTTACCTAAACATTTTTAAATAGTTCTAAAATTCTTCTTCCTATGGACTTCCATGAGTTCATTACTTACATTAAGAGGAAAAAAAAAAAAAAGAAAGCTTTGTAAAATTTTATTTGTAAGGTGCAGGAAGCCCAGAAACATAAAATGACCTGTGATTGTTATCTTACACCTACCCAAAAATAAAGGGGAAATGGCAGCTTGCTGACAAGGAAAGGTAGGATGGTCAGGGAAGGGTGAAAAAACAAGGGAAGCTGTTGCTCAGTCACAGAACAAGGAAGCAAGGAGGAGCTCGTCAGACCTGTTGTATAAGGAGCTGTGCTGTGTCAGGTGCAGAGCACTGCAGGTAAGTTGGAACTCTGGAGCTCCCTGATACCACAACTGGGTTGAGTACAGAGGAACAGAGCGAGCTCTGCTTGAGCTCGTTTATTCTGCAAGTTAGAGAGGAGGGTAATGCTTCTTCAGGCAAGCTGTTTGTGATATCTGAGACTGCTCTGATATCTAAACCAATGTTCCCTCAACTTTTTTGACTCTGAGCAGTTTGTAACATTGGGAAAAGAAGAAGAAAATGCAAGGAATACTTAGTGTGCTGTCACTTGAGGATAGTGAGGATGTGAAGAAATGATAATGCAATTTTATTCCTGAATGCGAAACACATTATTGTACAATAATACAATTTTGTTTGCCTGACAAGTACTTCAGTCAAAAATAGTGATGCATAAACTTGTGTCAGTCTGCAAGCTGGCTGAGTTTTGGAATAATTTGATTTTTGATTTTTTTTTTTTTCTGAAGGGAGGCCTGGGGGTAAATACTTGCACTGTGAGTGCCCTAAGGTGGTGCCAATGAAACAATGAATGCTTATCTCATAGGGGGAAGAGTAGTAGTGCCCAAAGCTGAAGAACCTGCCATTTTCCTTTTCATTGCACAAGCAACTTTTTAAAATTTCCTCTGCCTTGCTGTATCCTGATCAAACCCTGACATTAGGCCAAGGAGATCTGTATGTCCAGGTAAGGCTGTGTGCAGTGAGACAGGACAAACTGGGCTGCTCTTTGCACCTTATCTGAATGAAGGCAAACAACTTGGGAGAGCTCATCCATCTCCGGTAGGGCCTGGTTGAGTGCTGGAGATGACACTGAAATAGCAGAAAAGCTCCATGGATGCTAGGGACCTGTTGAGTCCAAGCTGGGAGGGAAGTGTGCTTTGTAGATGCATGCCTTGGAAAGCCAGTGGTGTCCTCTCCTGTGGCTTAGCCCAGACCAGGGCATTTGGACTGATGGAGGCTCAGTACCACCAGAGATGCCTTGAGTCTCTAGGCTTGTCACAGATACCTAGGGAATCCTGCTGTGGCAGGGGGATTGGACTGGATGATCTTTTGAGGCCCCTTCCAATTCCTGATATTCTGTGATTATTGTAGCTCTGTGGTTAATTTACCTGCCTGCAACATCTGCCTCAGAGGTCAGAGGAGAGGAGCCTCTGTTAAAATGATCAACAACCATCAGGCATTGGTCTGTGCAAAAACTTTGACTATGCCTGAAAATTCCACGGGGAATATAAGTAATTTGAAACAATTGTGTCCTGTCCCATCACAGTTTGATCATCAAGCATGAGGAGCTGGAGAAAGAGTGAGTGGGATGTTCTTGAGCTGGATTCTAGGGCCCAGGTTGCCAGGTGTTCCTGTGATGGGTTCTGCTTGTCCTGTGGGGACTTGCTCTGCCTCTGCTCACTGCTTGCTCCCTCCAGGCACTGAATGTCCAACACAGCACTGTCATGGGAAGCAAGGATTGATTCCTTTTTAGTTTTGAGGCACCCTACGTTTGAGTCCCAGCAGATGGGCATACCTTTTCTATACTATGAGTTGCTCTCTTACTTGAGTCCTCAGTCTGGACCAAAGTTGTATACAGTCATGCAGAACTGTTTCTTTAAAAACAAAAATAACCCCAACCAAACAAAGCTAATGTGAGAGGGGGAAGTAGGGATGTGCAGGGCCAATGGTGGTAGTGGTTTGCAGTGGAAGGGTTTTGCAGTCTGCTGTACACATTCATTCTTTTTAGAAGGATCACATTTAAAGCAGATCCTTTTTGCCTTCCAGTGAAAAGAAGTTCCTTTCTCAGCAAAACAAACCATCACAGAAGCGTTCAATAAATGATTTCAAGTTCTCTTGAGTTCACATGGAAAAAGTACTCCACTGTTTTACTGGATGCTGTGCTTTCCAAAACATCCCATTTTTAAAGAGTGGCTGTTTCTTAATGACCCACAGCTGAAGGCTCTACCCTTTACTCTTGGCAGCTCGTGCTGTCTTTATGGGTTGGAACAGGAGATTTCTTTCGGCCTAGGAAATAGTATTAATCCTGCCAGTATTTAACTGAATCCTGGATTACTAATCTGTTGAAAAGCTCTGCTTTTGGTTTTTACAGATGATGTTTAGGACATCTGATAGTTGCATTCATGTTGTCAAAAATGCACGCTGTGTTTGTCTGTGATAACCTCAGAATTTCTGGAAAGAGATTCATTATAACAGTAAATGATTGCAGTCTTCAGTAGTAAAGATGAGTCAAGTTATCTTAATAACATGGTAATTTTCTCATTTGCATTCTATATTTCTGATGTAATGGCTTTTAAATTTAAATTTAAACATTTAAATTTGCCTTTGTAGTGGAATAATAAAGTATCACAATGGCCGTAAAGTAATCCAGAATGAATTGAGATCATTTAGTTATTTGCCTTTCCCAGAGTTTTCCTGGTAAAAGCTGCCTGACTAGTCTGGCTGTCTCATGATCTGTTTTTCCTACACCAGTTTTGTTGATAACTATGCAGAAGGAGAATAGTTGGGAGGAAATTCCAAGATGCTTCAACTTAACTTTTCATTACAAAGTGATTAAGAAGCAAGCAAGACCCAGTGAGTGTTGTCCCGAAACGTTGTGTAGCTGTGAAGCATGCTGTTTTATGGCATGTTATGTGCAAAACCCATCTGATTTGGAATGGATTGCTTGTAGGTGTGTATTGTCATTGCTTATTTCACTATTTAAAAATCTTAACTTTACATGGATTTTCTGTTACTTCTTTTGAGTGATCCTTGGAAGTTTAGCAATATGTGGGCAAAAAAAAAAGACTAGTGAATAGGTAGAATACAGTTGATCTCTACTGTTAAAAGAGTTACCTCCTATTTTATGTGGTGCTTTCTTACATGACTTAGAACTTCGAATACATAGAACTATGTTGCAGGAGGGTCATTACTTTGAAAAAAAGTGAGTGAAGATGCTATAGAATCTTAGAGGCTAATTCTGGTTAATTTGTGTTACTCTCTGGGCTTCATCTTTCATGGCAACAAATTTACTGGATACCTCCCTGTTTGAGTTAATGAAGATACGAGACATGCAGATTCCTCAGTGCAGCAGCTCAGAAAGAATTACTCAACCAGGTTGCTTTTCCAGTTGTGACTAAGGGGCCAATTAGCAGCATCCAGAATGAGATGGCAGTGCCTAGGTAAAAATAGATGGCATTTGGAGAAGGTGGGGGCTGTTTTGGAGAAGGTCTTCAGCTGCAGACTGTGAGAAGCAAGACAAAGAGGGAAGCTTCACTAAGGAGTAATACAGACATGACTGTGAGAAACTCCATGAACAGGTGAAGAAGGTAGGAGCAGCTCATAGAAACGGCAAGAAGAAATATCAGATTGGATGCTCAGACTGAAGGGCCTGTGCTGCCAAAGGAAAGCTTGAGCTGAGTTTTTCACTTCCTTCTGACAAGAGATAATGCTAGCATTGATATTAAAATGAAACAAGCTCTAACATCCTCCAAAAATGACAGAAACCAGAGGTGTGGGTGTAAAGCTCCATAGATTGTTAGGACTTAAGAACTGATACTTTAATGCCTCTTGTCAAAGGAAGGGTAAGGTACACAGAAATACTGCTTCAGTAGCTTTGCTTGAAGGTGATTAGCTGGCTACTGCTGGAGTATGAGGCCAAATAATTAAGTAATATGCCAGGTACAGGGAGTACCTTGATGGCATGGGATGGTATTTTGCTTTCTAGCTTTCACAATTATAACTATGTCCTCTGCTGACATGGTTGCACCTTAAGACCTAAAGTCCTGTCTTTAAACACACAAAGGATGTACATAACTTAAGAGTTCTTGCTAGCAGTGTAGTGAGCCTCCTACTTCCTAAGAAGTATGGGCAAGCTAGAGGATGTATGATCTGTGTATTCATATGGTCAGACACAAAGCATATTTGCTGTGCCAGATGCGTTTCCTTGATCAGTGATCTATATTTGAGAAGACTTTATAAAAATACCTTTTAAGAGTTATGCTAATTTACCAACAGTTATTTGCATCACCAAACTTATGAAAAGGAGCTTTCAGACTTACCTCTGTGTATATAAATTCACACTTTTCCTGG
The DNA here is from genome assembly GCA_013399015.1 of Galbula dea. Classification (NCBI taxonomy): domain Eukaryota; kingdom Metazoa; phylum Chordata; class Aves; order Piciformes; family Galbulidae; genus Galbula; species Galbula dea. The sequence goes on from VWZX01008285.1 coordinate 332,834, forward strand.
TGAGTTTTTCTCCATTAGTTTTTTTGTGGAATACATAACTAATGAGATTGCTCTTCCATTTTGGATTGGCAAGCAACGAGCTTTCTGCCAATTAAGCAAAGGTGTAATCACAGTTCAGTGGACCAGTGTAACAGCTCCTATTGACTGAAGTTTGACCAGGATGCCAACTGAAGGTGAACTTTGCAACCACAGAACAGCAGATGATAAATATTGTTGGTAATCTAATTTCAGTTTATCATCTTCAACAGAGAAGCACCTTAACTAATGAGTAGTTTGGAAGAGGTAGAGAGAGTAGCAGTTGACAATGAAAAGTATTGTTTGGTAACCACAGAGGAAAGCTTTTAATTATATTTAATGCCTGAACTGTTATGTCTGGTTAGTATTTGTAAGTCTAAACTAATGAAGTTTTGAAAGTGACTTGATGCACAGCATAGTGATATGTTTATATTCATTGCATGGCGTACGCTTGTCTGTGTAGTTTTCAGTTTTATCAAACTTGTTTATGAATCTTACTCTCTTAATACAAAGCTCTTTATTTTCAGTGGATCAAATGTTTATTTTTAAAGGTAATATACTGTTGTAGGCTGATAGTAATATTGCAGAGGGGCTAAATAATCTAGTGAAATTCACTGCAGGTGCCCAGTGATCATCAGGTAGATTTGTCTCTGCAGTAGCACATGGCATTTCTGAGAGAGGGAAAAACCCTTTGATTGACATACATGCATACAGGTGAATACATTCTGCCAAAGGAGAGCTGTTGTGAGTTTGTTGTGGTTGGTTTTTTGTTTCTGGTGTTTTTTAAATTCACTGGTTTTGGAAGAGATCAGAGGTAAAAAGAATTAAGACAAATATCCATGCACATTATGGTAATGCATGGCTGTGATAAGGATTGTTCTTTAGACAGTTAGACAGTTATAAATACTCAGAAATGAGGTCTTTAGAACCTTGTGTTGTGGAGACAAAATGCCTACCCCATTTAGGATTCAAGCAGCAAAATAAAGTTGGTGTTTAAAAGAGAAAAATGGCCTACTAATCTGTCAGTCAGATTTCCAAGTTTTATCAAAAATACCCAATTTAGGTATAAAATGAACTCTAAATATTCAAGTACATGTACAGTGGACTCTGAATTGTAATTACTAGTAGATGAGTCTCTCATTTACTTTGTTTTAAAACTAGTAACTTGAGATGCGCTTACTGTAGGGGGATTGGACTAGATGATCTCTGAGGTCCCTTCCAACCCAGATGATTCTATGATTCCATGATTCTGTGATGGGGAAGATCCTATTTTTAAATGATAACTGGTATTTCTACGTAGAGACATGTGTCATGATAATACAAGTGACATAAAGTTTCCAGCATAACGCAGACTAACTTCACAGGTTTTTGTGGAGCATTATATAAACGCCATGTTTTTCTCCTGTTGGTGAGTTGTTCCAGATTTTGAATAATCATAGGATTGTCAGAGTTGGAAGGGACATTAAAGATGATCTAGTTTCAACCCCCCTGCCTGGCAGGGACACCATCCACTAGATCAGGTTACCCAGGGCCCCATCAAGCCTTGTCTTAAAAGCTTCCAGGGATGAGGCTTCCACAACCTCTCGGGGCAACCTGTTCCACTGTCTAACCACCCTCATAGTGAAGAACTTCTTCCTAATATCCAGCCTAAATCTACCCTCCTCTAGCTTGCATCCATTTCCCCTCGTTCTATCACTGTCTGACGTCCCTCACCAGCTTTCTTGTAGGCCCCCTTCAGATACTGGAAGGCTACAATAAGGTGCCCTCGGAGCCTTCTCCTCTGCAGACTGAACAATCCCAACTCTTCCAGTCTGTCCTCATAGGAGAGGTGCTCCAGTCCTCTGATCATTCTCGTGGCCCTTCTCTGGACTCGCTCCAGCACCCCCATATCCCTCTTGTAATAGGGGCTCCAGAACTGGACACAGTATTCCAGGTGGGGTCTCACAAGTGCAGAGTAGAGGGGGAGAATCACCTCCCTCAACCTGCTGGCCACGTTTCTCTTGATGCAGCCTAGGATACGATTGGCCTTCTGGGCTGCAAGCGCACACTGGCTGCTCATGTCGAGCTTCACATCCACCAACACCCCCAAGCCTCTTTCTGCAGGGCTGATAATCTGAAGATCGGGAGGCTGCTGTAGAAATTGTCTAGAATGCAGATATATTTCTGTGCAGAGGGAATGTGGGAAAGCTGTACAGTAATTGCAGAAGCAAAATTAAATAGATTTATTTATTTTCTGCCATTTACACAGATCTTCTGGGCTTGACAATGTGAGAAAGGGTGTTCCCTTAACTAAGAGCTTGACTAATAGAGTTATTGTCATAAGGTATTGAATATCACAGTCTGAGCCTTATAGATGACCGTATCTCAGGGCATCTCATTGAGCCTAAGCACCAGAAAGCCTTATGCAAGAAACCCGTCTTGAAGGAGGGAATGAGGTAACCTCCTTAAGAAATAAGCCACGTGGATTGCTTGTGGATGGAGAGTCCTCAAGTAGCATCTTTTGAGTAACGTTTTCTAGTTTCTAACTTGGCAAGGAGAAGTTATCCCTGTGTGTAGATCAGGATGTACCTTCAGGTTTTCCTGTGTTTCCTGTGGCTCAGCTAGCGTGTAGCAGGAGTTGTATTCTTGTGCTCTGGAAATGCAGATGAGCGGTGAGTGCTGTGGCTGGTGTTCCTGAGGGACATGGTGCTGCAGGTGAATCTCCCCCTGCAATTCAGCTTGTTTTTGGCATACCTTTGAATCCAGCTTAAGGTGTTGATTCTGATATGGGCTGAAGCTAGTATTTAGAAGACTAAATAAATAACAAAAGCCAAAGCCAATAATTTTGTTCTTCTGTCATGCTGGAGCTTCTGCAGTAAAGAGGAAGTATATATAAGAAGTTGAGCTTTTAAAGGGTCTGTTTTCGGACTTCAGAAGGAACTCTGAGCTTGTTCTTGCATCATAACTTTGGGGTATGTTTATTATATCTCATAATTTTCTTTCACAAACATGGCATCTTACAGGTGTTTGGTTCCATAAAATTCTTATGCCATTACACACATTGTTGCCTCTAAGGATGGAACGAGAGAGCAAACACATGATGGACAGTTGGATTGTGTTGTTCATTCCTGGAAGATGTTGGGAGACTCCTGTGTATATTAGCATAGAGTGGAATATGTTCTTGACTAAATTTATACTGCCAAATGAGGAGGGAATGGAAGTTATGTTTTCAGGGTTCAATTAAACTCTTCTAAATGTATAAATAGGATTATAGAAACCTATATTTTTGGATTTTTGTATCTTACTTAAGTTAATAAATGTAAATATTTTCCAATATAAGCATGAGCTCTCAGGCAGTGGGTTGCGTGTATAGAACAGCTCTCAATTACTTCTTTCAGTGGAGAGTGAAGTGCTCCTGTGACTTCTGGGTAGATTCGTGGGTCAATATCAAGCAGAGTAGCAATCCTGGCAACTGTTCTCAGACCATTTGGATGAGAGTTATGTTTTGGGTTTCCTGTGCTATTGGTTCATTTTTCTGCAAGTGTCTAAATGTTTCTGAATAAACTTTATAGAGCAGCTCTTAGTTTGAGCAAAATGAGTATGCTGAATTTTTATTTGGACATGTGGCAGTTTCAGAGCATTTACTAAGCAAGGTTTAATTTTTGCACTGTTACAGGAAGCATGCACAGATACATAATTTTATCACGAGTTAATTATGTACTTAATGTACCAACCAAATTCCAATGCAAATCCTGAACTGCCTTGTGACCGAAGTTAGAATGGAAGGTAACCGATTGCTGTGACATGCTTGTGTTTTTATATTTAATGAGCATTATAGAGAACAGCTTCTCATGTCATGTAGAAAAAAAATGTGATCTGATAAGAATCTTATCAAAAGGAAGGCAGTAATCCTCTTAAGGATTCTTCTGTCTTAGGTCAGCAGGCCACCGTGGGTTTTTTTGCAAAGGTGTTTCTTAGTAGCCTGGAACTTGTAAACATTTTCCTCAGTTTTAGATTTTTTGCCATTTAGAGAACCTGGCAACCAGGTGTCGTGGTTGGAGGCTTGTTCCTCTACCTTAACCCACAGCAGTTAAAGACAGGCTTCTGGACTGGAAGGTAAAAACTGAAACTACTTTAATAATAGTAACAATAATAAATGAAACATATATAAACATATACAGGACCCAAATACCGAACCGTCCCGGTGCCAGCTCTCAGTCTCTCTCCGTCCCGGTGTTAGCTCACGTGCGCAGCCCAGCACGAGCCCACAGCACAGACACGCCGTTCCCCCTCAGTTCAAGCAGTCCCTGGTAGCAGCTTCACCTGTGTTCCAGCTAGCCCCAGCACAGCAGTACCGACCAAGTTCCCTGCACAGACCGACTCCAGCACGCACAGGTCCCAACACACTCCCAGAATCCCCGCTTCCCCCTTGGGGGGCAGGGTCCTTACTTAAGATTCAGGAGTTTCAGGTTTCTTAAAGGGGCAGTTCAGTTTAGCAGGTAGCTTTGGCAAGGTGTGTGTGGGGGAAGCTGATACTGAAATGTCATGTATATGGGATGGAATACCTTTTAGAAAATAAAGTTACTGAACAGAATTAATTCTGTTCTAACCCAAACCAGGACATTTTTACCCAAAACATAACACCAGGAGATGTTTGTTATAAATTAGTAGCCTTGCCTTTTTCTTATATTTCCCATAAATTTAACGCACACACAAAAATACCAACCACTCAATGTAGCAAGATGAAGTTAAAGCTGCACTGTAATCCAACATTCTCTCTAAAATTAACAGAAGCAAAGTACAAGATAAAAGTGATACGAGCATAGCATGACAAAGTTGAAATAATGAACTGAGACTTCCATCTCTTGATGTTTGGAATTTCACTGCTCTGCTAAGGATGTAGGAATGGATGGAGGGTAGCAGGGTCCTAGAGGATGACTATGCAATTAAAAAAAAACACTGAAACCAGCCTGAAGGACTGTCAGGGATTTAAAGGAAAGGAAGACAGCAGTAGGGTGATCCAGTGGTGCACTAAGTTAGTATTGTATAGCTTTGCTCTGTTTATGTAATTTGAGAAATAGCTGGAAAAACAATATGGCTTTGTAGTGTTCCTATCACTGGTCTTAGTGATGTGTTTTAGGGTAGAGGAGCTGAGGAAGTAGGTGAGTTCAGTTTATTTTGGATTTGCATTTGCTCTACCTGTAACTTTTGCCATTCAAACACCTACAGAAAAGCCTGACTTTAATTCTGCTGTACTGTTCCTTCTGGTCACCGCTGAAAGGAACCAGCAGAAGGTTCAGCACTGGAGGTATTAAAAGCTAGAATTAAGCAAAGGTAAAAGAACTAGTACTTTTGTACATACTGCTCCTGGAATTTTCCTGTAAAGTCTTATGTTTGTAATGGAACATGATGTTAAAATTCTGAGATATTTGGGTTTGTGGATTTTAATTCTTAGCCTAAGAATGTTCTAGCACAGCTCTAGGAGCTCCAAACCTCCACCAGGTTTTAGTATTTAGTATGTTTCCCAGAGTAGTATTGGTTTGTTTTAGTACACACCTAGCTAAATTAACAGGTCAATACCTAAAAAAAAACCAACCCCAAACCAAACAACTGAAACCCGAAAAACCCACCCCCAAGTCCTATAAATGTACAAGACAAGCATTTCTGTTCCCCCCCCCCTTACTTTGTTTTTTACAACTAGTGTAAATTTTCTGAGCCACTATAAAAGAGACTTGTGTCAGTCCAGGAAAATCTGCTACAATAATTCTCAGTGTTTCAGCAGAGTATTTTTGTCTTATTTGGGGATTTTTGCCACGCATTCATTTTCCTAAATTGAAATAACATTTATGTGTGTTTTTTCCAGACATTTTGCTTTCCTTTAAAAAAGATAAAGTGGTAATTGTAATTTTTGAAATATTAGTAAAAAGGGGGTGTGGGAAGAAAGCAGCTTACAAAACCTGTGATGAAATATTTGTTAATTTTGATATCCATGGAAACTTACCATAAATAACGTAGTGGGAAATGTTAAAGATGTCACAGGCTGTCAAGAACCTCCAGATATGTACCTGCTTAGTCAAATTCAGCACCTAACTACTAACTCATATATTCCTGTTTTGCTTTAAACACCTTGAGCTCCTTGTTTTTCCTTTTGTAATATTCTGCTGCTTTTATTGTGCTCCCTGTTCCCCAAAACACTTTCTTCTTCTCTGTCTTTTCCAAGTCTCACCTCACTTTATTTCTCTCTTCACCTTTTAATACTTTATTTTGTGTTGTTGCTCTTCCTTCTTTGGCTTCCCACTCTGTCTCTTTCTCATGATACTCACAGCTGCTTTGCAATTCCTCCATCTCCTCAGAAATTTTTTTGATAGAGTCAACCACTTGCTTTTCTCCCATCAGTTTTTCCCTAAAACATGTGTCATTTAAATCATTTTTTGCTGTCTTTGACCTGGATAATTTTTGGCTTCAATGTACTTGTAGGTAGAATAGGTAAACTTCACTGTCTTGGATTACTCTATTAGTCTAAACTCTTCCCATTTATTGAAGAAAGAATGAGGTGAGGTTGAGAAGTGTTGTCAGCTTACCTAAAGAAGAAGGCATTGCTGCTTGACTATGAAAAGACATGGTTACTGCTAAGTGGTTGTACTATATACTGCATAGTATCTTATGAATCTCTAATTTGTGGTTTCTGGAACACTGATTGGTGTACCCAAATATTCTGGTAATCTTGTCTTCCAGTAGTTGCTCATGAATTCTGACTATCCGCTATGTATTTCCTTGGTTGCTTACTATTATCTGAGATGTTTGGTGTAACTGTTTTCATAATGGATTCATCATGTTAGTTTAGTGATGAGCAAGAGCACCCAATCTTGTAAAACCTATGGCACTCTAGAAACTCTATACTCACTTGAGGGTGACGCATCATTGATGCTGGTTTGCATTAATACAGTCCTTTTGCAGAGAGTATGGGTGTAGTAGTATTTTGCTGTGGCTCATCAGCAGCTTTGACAACCAAGCTTGTGGTCTTGGTTCTCTTCCAAGTTGAAGGATGTTCTCAGCACAGACACCGTTGGTGTAGTCAGTGCTGGGATGAGCAAGTGTTGATCACAAATTGACAAAGTGTAGCCTAAAGGAATCTTTTTATCAAAACTTTGATGGCTGTGGCTCTGGATTGAGCCGTACAGGTCAATGTGAGGAGGTTTGAACTGTTGCCTGCACCTTGCCTGCTGTGGAAATAGGCAAAAAATTTCAAAAGTTTCATGAACTTTATAGTTTTAAAAAATATTCTTTATTGAAAAGTTTTTTTATTGTCAGTTTGTTTTTAATTCCTGGTCTTGAGCTGAAGGAAATGGCAGCCCTTTACCCATGTGTTCTGTTAGGGGGATGAAGTTCATAAGATTTTTACATAAATGAAAAAAGGGGGAATTTTGATTAATATATTTTAAAGTATATCTACGTTACGAACTTTTGGCCAGGTATGACTAAGAGTGTGTCTATTAAGAAGTATACCCTGTTGCTTGTAATGCTGTGTACTCATGGCACACAGATCATAGATCTACACTGCTTTCGTACTATTCATCCCAGTAACTGACTGGGGGTACTGGCAAGCGGTAGAGGGAATTGCAGTATCCAGGATCTCTGTGAAACCACTCAGAAACTTCCCACTTGAAGAAAGCTTGTTCAGTTTGATCAAGGAGAAATCGATGGTCAGGGAAATGATTCTTAATTTTGTGATTGGTTGTCTGAAGAGACACTGACTATTGGGAGAAGTGGTGGAGTGAGTCCTGTGTTACACTTCTACTCATGCATTTTGAATGTTCTGGAAACAGTATGTTAATGTTGTGCTTTTCTTACTGTGCGTGTTCACTCACAGAAGTCAGCTTGAGTTTGTCCCACTGCATTTAATGCTGTGTGAATGATGTTGGTACTGATTAGTCTATATATTTGGAACACAATGCCCAACTGCTGCCCTGCCTGTATAATTACTAAGTGTAGAGAACAAGTTGGGAAAACAGCTTTGAAAAAAGCACCTATTATAAATGAATGATTACTGACTTTACAAAGCATTTGTAATATTGACAGCCAGTCAGGAAAATGAAATGAATGCAATCAGGATAGTGATTACTTTTCTCAAGAAGTATGCATAAGAAAGAAAGGGCAAACACTGGTACTTCTTGGCATCTTAAGACCAGTATTCCACTGTGAAAAGTGGCTTGTAGAGAGTCACTCACATCCATGCTCACTGTAAGAGGACTGTATTAGTGGCTTATTATGTTCTGCGGTATATCTATAACAGGACCTTGTGTTAGTGAAAGCTTTGAGCTGGGTGTCCCTAGACCTTCTCTTGAAGTGAACTTCTCAAAGACCAAAAGGCTTTCAAATTTGCAAACTAGAAAGTTAGCTTCCTACACAATAGAATCTTCACAGTGACTTGCGGAAGACAGTTGTAGATGCAGAGATTTAGGCACCAGGGCGTACTCTGTGCAGGGAGGTCCTTGCTTCAGTACTTGGTTATACTTGATCTATTGAGTGGTAGCAAAGAGGGAGCAGTTTGTTTGTATTTTTAGTGCTTTTTGGTCACAAGGAGGTTTTACTTAACTAGAAAAATAGTTGTCCTAGGTTTATTTAATAACTGGAAGATAAGAAAACTGAAGAAAAATTGGAGAATTAATTTGCCATTGAGCTTGTATGGAAGAAATATAGGAAATGATCTCAGTGGGCAGACATGGGTGAATACAGAGTTCTCAGATGTTGGAAAGTTATATGAAAGTTCTTAAAAGTAATGTGAGTAAAAAAGTTACTCTTAATTTCTGTCCCTCATTCTGGATGTACTTTGGTTTTAGTACATGTTTTCATTCTTCATACTTAATATGGTATTTTTATGGTATTTTGGTATTTTCTATACAAGAGGGTGATGCTAATTCTTCACAAGTGTCATCTTCAGGCTGATTAATAACAGTAATGTATATACTGGGAACAGTAGTTATTCTGAGGGCAGTTTAATTTTGATTGTTAATAAGTATTCTGATAATACGTATGTGAGTGGGGTAGCATTTGTGAGCAAAGCCTAGTTTTGCTTAGTATTTTGTATGTAATCTACATTACTTGTCTGTTTTTCTAATTCTAGTCTCTATACTGTCTTGGGTCTGCAATCCTATGACTTTTCCTTACAGTTGCTGTGCTGGTTTAAGCAGCTCAATCCCTCCACCCACCTTCACTTAACTTCCCAGCTTTATACCTTTCATTGCAAAACTACAGGCTGAAGTGGATCAGGGAACTGATCCAGGTGTTCAGTGTCTCCCCTTAGCTTTTCACTACCACTGAGAGGAGAACCATAGTTCATCTCTCTGGATGCAGTTTTACTGGTCTAATGCATAATTTTATTTTTCTATTGATCCAACATCAGTTACTTGTAAATGACTTTGACTAAAATATGAAAGTAGTATAAAAATGTGTATTTTTTATATATGTATAGACTTGCACTGTAAGTGTCCTATCAGATTTTTATGGTGTTATTTGATAAAAGGATGCAGCAGGCAGAGACTACAGAGATGACTGATGAGAAGGGATGAGCTTGAATTAGGATTATTTTGGAAGAAGGTCATTAATAGAGAAACTGAATTGCTTTGGCCATTTTAGAATTAGTGTTTCAGCCCTTGTGGTAACAATTTTTGGTCCATGTCTGGGGAAAAAAAATACAGTACTTTCTGTCAGTTCTTCTGATAACTTTATAAAACATTTGATTTTGTTAAAGGCTCTGATTCTGTCATGAATATTATTGACCAGATGTGTTAGTACCTGCTTTCACTCAGCCAGTTTCCTTTGAATCTGTGAATACTCCAAGAGTATTTCGAAAGCTCTTTACAGTTTTAAATGGCTAAAGAGAAAACTGACAAACCTGAAAATTAACTTGTAGCAAAGACCTTCTGAAAATGAGGAGAGTTCTCACTATCATCCAGATGGAAGTTTATCTTTCTTTAAAGTTTGATTTTTAATAGCTGTCTACTCTGCTGTGCATTGGACATAAATCAAACATGTCAGTAGTATCAGTTTGATTTTACCTTATAGATTATTAAAATATTATAGGTATTTAGACAGATTTATTACAGCAGTTGCTCAATTTTCAGTTCTTTCAGCTAAAAGTAGATAGAATGGTAATACTGAAGGTTATTAAATTTTGGGGCCTAAATGTACAGCATTAGCACGTGAGAAAAACTTTGCAGAATTCATTGAAAGCTTTGAGTATCCATCTGCTGAGAAGAAAATGATTTGCCCTTTTTAATGCCCTGAGAACATCTGTCCTGATATGCATGTTTCATTTCAAGTCACTGCGTTGAAGAGTTCAGCTTTGCTGTGGAGCTTAACAGATCAGTAGCTCAAATACTAGTGTTTTTTCCTTGCTCCTAACAGTGGTATGAGGTTGGTTAAGAAAGTCCATTAGTGATGTTTTGGTAAGATTTGTACATGTGTGAGAGAAGTGCTAGAGGATTGAGGAAAACAAAACAAAACCCAATCCACCACAACCACTAAAAAACCCACCACAAAAAGATCCAAACCAGAAAACAATTAATGTTATGGCCTCTGTGAGAAGGTTTGGAACACTGAATATTAATTTTTATTGATTTCTGCTGCACTTTTCTTGTCCTGAGCATATTAGAATCCCCTAAAATTTACTCTCTTATACTACTCCTCTTTTCAAGTAGAAAAAACCTAGGCTTTAGGTGTTAGTCTGTTCCCAAAGCACCCCAAATTCCTGAGAACAACAAGAAATATTATTGCATGAAAGTTCTTGGAGTTTTTTGTAACGTGAATGGCAACTTGCTTAATAAAGAAAAGCAGATACGAGTAGAACAGTTGGGTTTGGGAGTTTTATTTTGGGAGCCTTAGGATTTTTTGTTTGTTTGGGGGTTTTGGTGGTTTTTTTTTGTTTTGTTTTGGTTTGTTTTTTTTTTTTTTAGTTTGCTTCTGTAGTTCACATGGCTTATTGACATAGTAATGCTAGCATGAAATTCATGTAGTCTTCTAGAGTGTTTTTTCTTGAGAAGGACTTCATTATATTTTTGGTTTGTTCCCACACCTCCAGATACTCAATGGTAAAAACCCTAAACTTTTATTAGTTATTTTAATGCTTTAGTAATTTTAAACTTTTTGTTTAATACCAACCCTACTTTAAAATGAGTGTAGTCTTCAGTCATTTGAGTCTGGTTATAACTTGTGCTAAATAGTATCTTAATGAATTCCCATTTGATTTCAGCCTATGTTTTTCTTTGACTAGGATATCCTTGTTGGTCAAAGAAAATGTGTGCAAGCCATGTAGGACAATGCAACCAAAACCCCATAATGTTCATGTGAGATCATGGATTTTACTGGTACTACTTAGATGTTTTCAAGTTTTATGTGGGATTATAGGTAATATGAGTAAATGTGTGAGGTGAGTTGACCCTGGCTGGATGCGAGGTGTCCACCAAAACTGCTTTATCACTTTCCTTCTCAGCACTGTCACAGGCAAAACAGACTGTTAATCAAGTAATTGTTGCCTTTTTTCTAGAAAGAGTGAATTCAGAAGTCCATTCTCCTTTTCTGTGTTGTTTGAAGGCAGATAATCAAGAGAGCAGTCAGAAAGTCAGTCCTTTTCTTCTCAGGCCCTTTATCTCCTGTAAGACTGTAACCTTAGATAGGTCACTAAAAGAAGTAGTCCTTGTTGTAACTCCTTGGCTTATCTTAGGTTTAGCACTGCCTGCTGTGAGGTGTTTGAGTATGTGCAAGAGAACTGGCTAGTGGAACAGCTTTAGGGTGACCTGGTTTTGGGACCTTCAGTTTTTCCAGAGGTTTTGGAGGGGATTCTTCTCTTACTTAGCTCTTCTTGTTGGAGTTCTACAGGAACATGTTTCTTGTATTCTATGCCACAGATGAATATAGCTTGTGGCAATGTGAGGTGAACAGTGTGGCACCAGGTGTGGTGTCATAACTGTACCACATTTCCCTCACCCTTAATTTTCTTTTGGCACAGCTGTTGTAGAGCTTGTCCAAGCCTAACGACTGTGAGATTGGAGTGTGCTGCCTGGTGTTGTCAGTTGAACTATTCCAAGTTCTTGGTTATTCTTTGTGAGATGCAGTTTGCTAATCTCTTGAATCCTGTCACTACCACAGTGCTGTAAGTGGAATAAGGTTGAGTGAACTGTTGTGCTTTATGATGTCACATCAGGAAGCACATAGCATCTTTAGTTGTACTGTAATCCATATGTGTTCTCAGTGATGAAATGAGAATTTCAAGGCCCACCTGGACTCGTTTCTGTGTGACCTTATCTAAGGTGTCCTGCTCTGGCAGGGGAGTTGGACTTGATGATCTTTCTAGCTTCCTCCCAACCCTTAACATTCTATGATTCTGTGAAGCAGTGTAGAGAGGTGAAGTGCCTTGGGGTTCTTTCATCTCTATCAGTACTTTTAAAAACTTTAGCTGTGTAGTGTGACCTTTTATTGTTTTGTAGGTCTTTTGAACTTGAAACTGTTGTGTATGTGATTTTAATCAAAACAGATTGATGGTACTTTGTCCTTAAAACTACTGTACAACTACTAACAACTTCCAGTGTTTACAGGTATTCCTTAACTTGACATACTCTTGTAAGTTATGTCTTACGCAGATTTTTTACTAGCATGTCCCAGTTTTAACAAATAAACATCAATTTTTTACTGTTAAAATTTTTCTAGTTGAAATCAGCAGAATTTTTCATTTGCATTTTTTATTTCTCTTTGGAAGGTCATTTGCTGGGTTCTGATGCTGACAGCATTTGTGCCTTTTAGGAAAAAAAAAGTAGATCAAAGGAAGTGAAGTGCCCTCTAGTCTGAAAGCAAACCTTCAGAGCAAAATTGCATATTTCATTTCTGCAACTTTCTGCTAGTGTTACCTCTTACCTCTGTACAGGACAGAACTAAGTTCTCTGTGTACTCTTTTGATAACAGTTGGTAAACTAACAAACCACTAAGAAGTTGATATTTCTTTTATTATTTTGTTGTCTTTTATCTGCTGAGAACTGAGAAAACAGCAAGAATAGTAAGTAGTACATGCTGCTTGCTTCGTTGGTCAAGCACATACTGTTATTTTGCGTAAAGATTTTCCTATTGATGCTGTTGTGTTTTCATAGTACAGCAAAAAAGCCTGACTGTGTTCCAGGAAAATTGGTTTTGCTGTGGGAAATATCAACATGGGGATAATGACTGAATCTGAAAACTTGTTTGCAGAATTATCATCTTGCTTCATATTAATATACATATTAGTGTGTATTTATTTCTATGGAGTTATAAATGATGCAGTGTTTTTTAGAATTATAAGTTAATCAAGCTTGATCTGTTTGACAATTCATTCTTATTTTTTTAGAGTGTAAGTGAACAATGGTGAATGTTAGCCTCCAGTAAAAGCAGTGGTATATTGTAGTATACAAAGTCTTGAATACTGTTGTGTTTGCATTCTACACTTAAGCTTGGACTTCTTTGGTGAACTTTATTTTCTTAATAGCAGGTAATGATTAGATTAGTTCTACAACACTTTGTTCAAGATCTCAACACACAGTAGTAATAGAGTTCCTATAAGGAGTTTGTTTGTTATTCTGACCTCTGTTTTACAAAAACTGTATGAATGCTGCTTTCTTTTGAAATTGATCTTCAAAAAGAAATCCTGTTTTGTATAATAAGATGCCAGACTCACCAAGATTTCCTTTCTTGTTTCATAGACGTTCCATCTTCAGAGCAGCCTGAACTGTTCCTAAAGAAACTTCAACAGTGCTGTGTCATTTTTGACTTCATGGACACGCTTTCAGACCTTAAAATGAAAGAATACAAGCGCTCCACTCTTAATGAACTGGTGGACTACATTACAATAAGCAGAGGCTGTTTGACAGAGCAGACTTACCCTGAAGTAGTTAGAATGGTGAGTTCCTTTTAAGTCCACTTGCAATTCCAGTTATGCATTGTGGGTAAAATTGAACCCTGGAGTAGGTGGATTAAATGAGGCCTTTGGTTTGTGTTTTCTAGTAGATATCACTTGTGGATAATTCTCTGAAGACAAAAATATAATTTTTTTTTCTATATGCTTAATTAAAGTCAGGTTATTATAGTGTCACAAATGTGTGAAGGGAAACCTGGATTGTTTCCTGATGGAGAAAGCCAGCAGCCATAAAATCAGTCCTTCACATTTCCCCCACCTACCCTCCCTCTCCATCCCAGTATAAATTACAGAATATTTTTTTCCCCAAATTTCTTTTCTTTCTCTGAACTTTCCACACTCTTGAGTGTGTACTGTAGGCAGAGATAGCTGAAAGTATACATGGATAATGATTTTTAAATAATAAATGCAAAAAATGTTGTATAGGATCACTGTGAAAATTTCCTGGTTGTATTGTGTGGATTCATAGCAGCTGCTGTTAGAGTGAGCAAGATGATGCAACAATAAAGCCATGCCTTGTATATAAGTTGTCAAATAATGCTGTTTTCATTGTAAAAGTGGAAACACTAGCAGATGTTAGCTGCATGGTGAAGAAAGTTCATTGTGGCTGGCAAAAACAATCACTGCTTTAAAATCTTTATTCTCTACTACCTTAAAATCCCTTATAACCTGTAATTTAAATGAGAAGGCAGTTAGTTAAATACAGATTTGGTGATGTTGCTTTCTTAATGGCACTGTGTGATCATGGAATCCATGGGCTGTGTGCTAGAAGAAGAAAAGCATGAATATATTTTACATTGCATTATACATGCTTCTCATTTCTTTTCTGACATACAGATACATGCTCTGTTGATTGTCTATAATATTTAAAAATAGCTGTAAATTGTGACAGAATCACCAAGCAGTTAATAATGAAGAAAAAAACCACCACCACCAACAAAACCACAACAGAATTAAGAATGCATGAAAAAATCTTAATGTGCCTTCTTTGTGTGTATGCATTGTCAGAAAGCTATAATTATGTGATCAGACTCTTCCCCTTCTCCCTCAGTCTTTTCTGTACTGGACTAATCTTCTGAATGAACTGCTTTTCAGGCTCTTGTGTTATTTGTTCAGCATGTGGTCTAATGCAACATTCAAACACTATTCTGAATACGGAAGTATTAGCCCTTTGCTGGATTCCTCTGCTGATGCTGCACTGTAGTATTTAAATGATTCGCAAATGTTAATTTAATCTTATTTGTACCCCTTGTGATGAACAATTACTATCATACCCATTGTATAGATAGGACACTGATGGACAAGTAACTTCAGTAAAGTGTGGTACGTTTTCTGTGTAGAAGATGCCTCCAAGCTCACCTTCTGGGAGAATTTGGTGCTTATGTTAGTGTTTCTGTTGAGGTTGTATTTCCATATTGACTTTGGTTGTAGTTGTTTACTACAGCAACATATGTAGAATAAAGACTCTGCAAGTTAGTGTTGTCTTAGGTTGGGCCCCAAGAAACATAAATTTAATTTGCCAGGGCTTATAAAGTTCAATTTGAATCATGAATCATAAGCTGTGAAACAATCTGGACTTGAACTGTAGAAGAGATGCAAATCCCCTTTGCCAGCATGTCCTATTGTCCCTGCAGTTGCTTATGTTGATTCACAAAACAGTTTTTATGATAAGGAAATAATGCATTGCCTTAATAGTTGGGAAAGGATGGCTTTAAATATTTTTCTTAAATACAGTCTGTAGTTAAGATACAGAGGAGTAACTGGAAGTAAAGATACAGCGTGAATTTTTGCAGTGGATTTCTCAGGTATTTGCTAATGGAGCTTCAGGAATTCCAGCTTCAGCTTACCTCATTTTTGATGCAAAACTGTTCTGTTGTCTTTTCTCCTGTATTCCCCTGATCCTTTCAGTGCATCATGCCCTTCATCATCTTACTTTGTGGTTGGGCTCCAGTGCTGAACTCAGGCTACATTTTCTCATCAGTGCCAGAGGACTTAAGCAGGGGAGGACTGAGAATATTCTCAAGTCCTGTATCTAGCTACTCCGTGGCCCCTGACTACCCAAATTTGGATATTTTTATTTATTTATTTTTAATAAAAAGATGTCTAAGTAATTTAGGAAGTGGACATGTTTTTTCCTAAAGAACTCTCTGGGACAGTTGTTATATTTAAATTTTGTAGTGAACTCTGGGCTGCTACGGACACCTGTGCTTTGATGAAGGTGTAAGTTACTGGAAAGCTGGAGTCCCCTAATTGTGCCTGTCACAACCAACAGTTTTCTTGTTGCATGAGCTCTTGGAAGACCACTTTGGTGATTGTATTCTATGTGAGCAGGATCCTGTGCTTTGGTACTGAATTTACGTGAGTGAAATGGTAAATGCATGAATGATGTCTGTCGATCATCTCAGTGAAGGCTAATGGAGTGTTTCTACTAAACCACATCATCAGGGGTTTTGTGCATTGCAGATACTTTGTATTTTACAGATATGCTATCTAGTAAAAGTTCTATTTTTCTCCAAGTCTTTGCCTATAAAATCAAGACATCTCCATCACTTTTGAGTGCAGTTATATACACCCTAAAGGGAATGATAGGACTCCTGGTGTTATATAAAATAAGTTTTCAGCACATATTGCCTGGTGAATAGAAAGCATTAATCGCTTTGTGCTGAAGTATTGTGTTTGGTGCAACTTGTTCTTTGCGATAAGTGAATGATCTTGTTCCATGCAGAATTGTGCTCATAACTGTATATGGAGACAGACTTAACTGTACACAGTTGGCTTCATGAGTGCAGCTGCCACCTTTATCTTTTGTAGAGGATTTTCATCTAAGTCTCCCAACTGTGTTCACAAAGGAGCTGTCAAGTTGACAATCTCTATGTCCTGACTACATTATCATTCCCACTGACTCTCTGGCACAACTGTCATGAGAGTGTTTTGGTTGAAAGACAAATAAGGGTAAATGTAGAGTCCTGCATTTTGGTCGTAACAACCCCCAGCAGCGCTACAGGCTCAGGGAGGAGTGGCTGGAGAGCTCCCCAGCAGAGAAGGTCCTGGGTTTGCTGATTGACAGCCGGCTGAACATGTGCCAGCAGTGTGCCCAGGTGGCTAAGAAGGCCAATGGCATCCTGGCTTGTATCAGGAATAGTGTGAGCAGCAGGAGCAGGGAGGTGATCTTGCCACTGTACTCGGCACTGGTGAGGCCACACCTTGAGTACTGTGTGCAGTTTTGGGCACCGCAGTATAGGAGGGACATAGAGGTACTGGAGAGGGTGCAGAGAAGGGCAACTAAGCTAATCAGGGGTCTGGAGAACAGGCCTTATGAGGAGAGGCTTAGGGAGCTGGGGTTGTTTAGCCTGGAGGAGGCTGAGGGGAGACCTTATCGCTCTCTTCAGCTACTTGAAAGGTCATTCTAGGGAGGCAGGTGTTGGCCTCTTCTCCCTTGTGACTAGTGACAGGACTAGAGGGAATGGGCTTAAGTTGTGCCAGGGTAGGTTTAGATTAGATATTAGGAAGAATTTCTTTCCTGAAAGAGTGGTGAGATATTGGAATAGGCTGCCCAGGGAGGTGGTGGAGTCACCATCCCTGGAGGGTTTTAAGAAGAGGATAGATGTGTTTCTTCAGGGGATGATTTAGGGGTAAGTGTAGTGTAGGGCTATCGGTTGGACTAGCTGATCTTGAGGCTCCTCTCCAACCATAATGATTGTGATCAAAACGGAGCACAAGTGTTCTGTGTCCCTTTGGAAGGTCTTCTCTCTTGTTATGTTTAATATTTGTGAATCCAGGGATTATCATTTGCTGCTTGGCCATTTGGGCTACTGTGATTTGGAAGTAAAGTGAAGTTATTATAAGCAGGCTAAAAAAACCCCACAAACAACAAAGTTGTTTTCTGAGTTTTGGAATAATTCAAGAGCAGAAAAAAGGTGTGTCACTCTGAAGCTGATATTTAAAAGGTTACTAATATTTATAAAGAAGGCTTAATGGCTAAAGTGCCTTTTTTGCTTTAATGTTTTATAATGTATGTAGATGTTGGTGTTCTCTGTTAATCATAAAAACTGTTGACTGTAAAATTATTTAGAAACTCTTGATATTTTTAATAGCTTCTAAAAGGTGATGGTGTCATGATGTACGGGTTTGCAAAACAGTCATTTGTGGTAGACAGCATAACAGCTCCTGGATATTTTCCTACCAGTCATCCTAAATTCATGCCATTAAAACCTTAATCCCTAATTGTAATATCACATATTTTTGTCTTGTTCTCTTGAGCATTTGATAGGATGTTTTATATAGCTAAAACCGAAATTACTTGTCGGTTTGTCAACCTGTGTGCATGTCTGCTGCTTTAAACCACTTGCTTTAGCTTGATATATATGCAGAAGCGTTCAGCGTGTTATTGGTTGTATAAAAAAAGTAAAATAAAATCAAATTTACTAATGGCCACCAAAGCAAGTTAGCAGTGGCCTCATCACTGTCATCAGTATCAGCTGATGGTGAAGAGCAGTTGGGATTTGTGTTAATGGCTGTAAGCTGGACAGATTTATTCAGGAGGGTGTTGCTCAGTGTGCTTCCCCTGCAGTTTGATGTGTTTTTTTCAGAAGGGGATATGACATTCTTTAGAATTATGCTAGTCTTAGCAAAAAAGGCCCTAGCCAATTAAACCATATTCTGCTAAGAAGGAAACGCTGGTAATACGACTTTATGAGCCAATAATTGGACACTTAATTTAGAATTTGTTCCTGTCTGAGCAAACTGTGAAGGCTTAGGCTAATGATGCTGATTTTGCTGGTAGATTAAACAATGGTAGTTGAATGAAATAAATGTTTGTTATTATCTGTGGTATCCTAAAGGGTGTATGTAGTAGAGCTTTTTGTGTTTTCTGGGCAGGAAGACGTAGATTGAGGGGGGGGGGGAAAATCAGATGGGAAAAATTGACACCTGTTAAACTGAGAAATTGGGATGAATCTCTTTGTTGGTGAGAAACGTTTCAGCTCTTCTGCTTACTTCTTAAAAAATTGTAAAGCCAATGCCTGACCCTTAGCATGATGTTTGTGAAACAACTGTGGCCAACTGCCACCGCGTAAGAGATGCCTAATAAAACTTTTTTGAATGAAAAGCCATTTAGAATGGAATAGCATCACTTTGTTGTCCTCTCTTTTTAAGTGCAGAAATGTCTTTGGCTTCCTGTTGTCACCATTATAATTTCTGTAATGATGAATCAAGTAAAATAAGCCTGTAATCTCTATAGCCAAAGTGGAACATTGTATTAGATGTTCTGTGGCTCAGAAGCTGGGCTGAGTAACAGAGTGAAAGAAACTTGGTTAAATGAATACCCAAATAAATACCAAAAAAAGCATTTTAAAGGTCAGATGATTATTATTTTTTTCTTTTTCTACTGACATAAATCCATAGGGAGTCCATTCCTTTTACTGCAGGTTTATCTTAACAGATATTAAGGCAGAGTCTGATCAGGAGTTTGTTTGTGTCAGACTTGTTAAACATAAAGAATATCTTGTTAAGCCATGTTTGGGGTTTTTTTTTAGTACGTTATGGAACCTGTTTTGGGAGGTGTTCTAGCTGTTAGACTTCCCAGGTATCATGAATTTCTCTATTTTCTGTAGCTTTATGTATAGCTTATCACTAAGTATGACAACCTGCTTGCTAAATGTTCATCCTTTTAAGGGTTTTCAGTGTTAAAATGTTCTTGGATAGAGGTTTTTATGCAAGTTTACCTATATTCAGTCTTACCTTCTGATTTAGCAAAACACCTGTGCATATGTTCCTGTTCGTTCATGTATTAGATTTAAAAATCTAAGAGTATATGATTTATTTCTCTTAAAATGAGAATCCATATAATATACTCTTTTCAAGAATTGACAGTTGTCTCTTTTCTAATACCAATTTTATATAACAATAGGAATTCTGTAAAATATTGGGAATTAATCTTAAACTCAGCTTGAATCAGTGGAAGTTGAACAGTTTGTTTTGAAACCATCTGAATTGCAGAAAGGAAGATACAGTGTCCTTTGACAGCCAAAATGGACTTTGATTAAAAATTGTCCTGAGGTGCAGCCATGACAGAGCAAGCATGCTATCAAATTTTAAAATAAAGATAGAGATCACCTCACATTTAAATTTGTTCTTGTGGGGGTTATCAATTCCACAGAAGCAAGAAAAGAATCTTAACTTTGGTTTCTTTTATGCATTATTTCCACATTCTTTATACACCTAGCTTGTACAAAGCCCACAATGCTTATTAAAAGAAGATGCTCCAATGTTCTGTACTCCTCTCAAGTGATCAGCTGGAGGCAGGTCCTCTTGCAGTAATTGTCCCTAATAATTTTTCCCGACAGTATGTAATTACATTTACCAGTATCCATTATTCCTCCTGTTGGTTACATAGGCCTTTCATTTGTCAGACTTTATCTGCATAATAGTACTGTGACTTGGTCTAAAGCAAAGAAATAAACTGGAAAAACATTTTTGTTCCAATCAGTGCTTGTGCTGATTGCAGCTGGGTGGTTGGTGGCTTTTCATTTAGTTTGTTTGTTGGGTTTTTGGGGTGTTTTTGGTTTGGTTTTTTTTTTTTAGGAGTGTAGATCCCACCCCCCATTTGAGCTGTGTCATCATTACCTTTAGAGCATTGTGTCTGTAGATAAGCACAATGTGAATCTTCAGTAGAACTGGTTTTTTGAGTTTTGAATTTTTTGATTTGTTCTTCAGTTTGGAGTCTGAGACAGTATGAGTGTTGTAATGCTGTCCAGAGTTCAAGTTTATGTCTTGGCAGGCTTTCACTGATGACTGCTATAGAGATGAGGGGCTCTTTGCACTGGTACTGTACTTTAATGTGTCCAAGATACTTGAATTACTGCTTTGATTTTTTTAGATTGTGTTGTATAGAATTAGCTAGGCACTTGTAACTGTTCCACAGGATCTTCTCAAAACATAGTTACATGGAGGCAGCAACGAACAGGGTTGTTACTACTAGGGTACCCTGTTACGGTTCAGGTGACGTGGAGTGGAACTGCACAGCTCCAGTAGTTACCAGCAGCCAGAAGATGTGCCTAGGGATGCTGCCTGGGAATGGGTCTGTGCTGGCACTTCTAACTCAGATTGTGTGATCTTGAAGTGGATCTCCTGTTTGTTCTCACTCCACGTTGGTGCTTGGGATGGAGAAGTCTTAGGGTTTGAGATTCCTTTTCTTTTGTCCTGCCAGTTCTGCAAACTTACTACTGTTGCACTTTGCCAAAAGAAGCAGAGCTTAAGGTTCTTAATTTTGCTGCTTGCTCATCTGTATGGATGGCAACTGCTGCCACTGCTGCCATCACTACTGGGTGATGGTAAGCTGACAAGTTTAGGAGCCCTGATCAAGAGCTAAATTTTTGCAGGTTCTTGATTGAAGTTTTAGGTGACTTAAAGGTCAAGGAAAGATGAGAAGGACCGTCTTATCCCTTGTCCAGTGATATGGATTGTTGACTGTCCACAGTCCAGTGTAGTTAATTTTAATGCAGCCAAGTCAAAAGTAATGCTGCTGGGAAAAAGATGACATATAATACTGAGCACTGAAAGGCTGTATTCAGGCTAGCAGTGAGCAGTGAAGGAAACTACCTGAGCATTGTGGATTGCTGTCATGAGTAGTATGAGTTTCTGGTACAGTTCAAAGAAGTGAATGTTGATAAATTGAAATGGCAACATGCAGAAAAAGAGGGAGATGATCTGCTTTTTTTATGTACCCCTGTACACTTGTGTATAGGTGAAAGCTCTAAAGAAGGAAGCAAAAATAATCACAGGATTAAAAAAACCAAAAGCAACTGCCTGAATTTAGATGCTTTATCTTTCCATTTAGCAGCACAGGGGTTGAGAAAAGTCATAGCTATGTAAAAATGTATAAATAGTTACATACTGCATACATGAATATGTATATGTAGAAGAGGTCTGGTTTAACGAGAACCAATGGGGAATCAGGCAGATTTCAACCTTGAAATCAGAAGCAATGCTGTAATTAAATTAGTACAAGAACTTCAGGAGAGGAGAGCTGGTAATCTGTAATCTTTTTAGATAATAGTAGATACTGCTTTTTGTAAGATGTACTCTAGTCAAACTTCTGGGAACAATTCAATGGATGTATATACAGATATTATAGCTGAGTGACTGCGGTAGTCACTTCAGGCTCCAAAATATGTAAATCCATAAACAATATTAAAAATACCCACTTATGCAGCCACATTTCAGAAGGACAAGTTTAGTGTCTGTTCCAGGGGTGGCTGTTGTCTCCCAGTTAGCACGGCTTCATGTTATGGCTTAATTACATTTTATTGTTACTGTATGTTGTTAATATGCACAGTAGATTAAACATTGTGTGTGCAGAGATACTGGGTTTCAATTTCATATGTACATGGGGTTTATTTTGATGGTTCCACATAATTGTAGTAGTAGAACAGGTGTTCCCTGTGGGCTAATTGAGTATTCTCTGGTTTTATATAGCTATTTTATATACATATATATAAAAATATAGCTAATAAGCTTCCTTGCATGTATGCTTGTTTTAATTTCAGGCTTCATTCAGGAAAACTATTATTGATAAAAATACCTGTTTCAAACAGCACAGGGTAGGAGTGCTGAGTTGAAATTGAATTTGTGATGTTTCTGTTACAGCATTATCGTTTTTATAGTGCTGCAGTGAGGGAGAAAGAGAGAACTTCTGAAAACATTTATTCCTGACTTCAGACTTAAGCCTCTTAGTACTTTCTCTTCTAAAAGTTATTTCAAATATAGATGTGATAAAATCAAAGCTTTCTTGAAGCTTGTTAGGTTTAACTGTATACTCATAGTTTTATAGTTCTGCATTGCCTGGTACCAATTATCAAATCTGTTCAGAACTTGCAGCTCATTCTTTATGGAGGTATCAGAGCACCCTTCCCTATCTTCTTGTTTGTTTTAGGTGAATTGACATTGACTCATAGTTGCCTGGAAAAGTTTTTGTCTTGGTTTTTTTTTGGTCAGAGTTGTATCTGACTGACATAGTGACATGGACTGTAGAGGTCTCTGGGCATCTCCAATTTAAAAATCTGTCATTTTGGCATTTCTAGCTTGATCTTGGAAATTTTAGGTTCAGTGCCAATGGGGAGATTTTACTGATTTGTTAAATTCCTTTCTGGTATTGGGTGTTCAAATTCTGCATAGCAGGGGAGTAGTGATGTACTTTCCTACACCCAGTTTGGTGTGCCTTTCTGAAAGGGACAGTCAGAAGGCGGACATGATAAGAGGACAGCATGCAGGTGTCTTTGGGGACATAATAGGGTAGATCTCCCATGATACAGCTTTCTAGAATACTAGAGTTCTGATTTGCTTTGCAAGAATATCATCTGGGCTTGGAGGCATTCCTAATCAATGGAAGACAGAAGTCAGTATTGATCAGTAGTCATTTGTGTCGTCTGTAGGAGAGGAATCGTCAGAGACTGTACGCGCAGGCTGTCAGCGATGTCCTTTGGCTTAATGATTCAACAGAGGTCAGAAAAGAAATGATTCAGCTATCCAGCTGAAGGAATTTTGGCATTATGCTTGGGCCCAGGGATAAATACTAAATAGCTACCTCATGCCTATCCGAGAAAAATTACTCTTTCCAGCTTCGATGTAGCATACTTTGTATCTTTGTGTGGGGGCTGTCAGAGTCTCTAGTATACAGCTGGGCAGTTCATGCATGGAAGAACTTCCTGCCTTCAGTTCTCCCTTAGAGGCTTATGAACATTAGCCACCCAGAGGCTACTGGTTTAGATAAGCATGCTATAAATTGACACTGCATGTAAATGAGCTATCATGCTGTGTTGTGGTGATTAATGTAACTATAATGGCACACATTATCTTTTAAAATTACGATAACCTTGGGAAATCACTTAAAGATAACCTGTTCTGTCTGTTCTTCTCAGGAGAATATCTGCATTTTGGCTCCATACAGCTTATCTTTACTCCTAATGCAAAGAAGGAAAATTAAAGAGAGCGAACTGTATACTAGAAGCATATTTTAACTTGCATTGCATTTAGTTCTGCATGGTAATTTTTTAATGCAAAAAACCTGCTCTGAGTTGCCTTGAGACTAGCCTTTTGTAATAGGCACTCTCCAGAAGTCTTGTTTTGTTACAAGCTCAAGATTCAGGTTTCAGTGCTGGCCCTTAACTAATTGTTGCTGAACTCTTTGTACTTTTGTCATGCTGTTAAGGCCCTGGCACTAACTGCTTGAGGCTTGGTTTGATTTAATTTAAATCTTCCAGGAATTTGTCTTAGTTAGCTTTTCATTCTGAAAGTATGTACTTTTCCTTTGCAGGTCTTGCTTGTGCCATAATTCAATATTTGTTCCAGTTTCTAACCACAACAGCTAATGAATACTTGTGTTTTCTCTGATCTTTTGGTACAAATTGTGTTATGTATGGTTAAATTTGCAGAAAAATTTCTTGTTTCAAATGAATTTTAAAGAAAAAAAGAAAAGCTACAAAATGCCTTTGGTTTTGCTAGTTCCCTGATTTGGTCTAAATCCTGAGAAAGTTGGGATTTTTGAATGTGAAGTGTTAACCAAAAGTGCTTTAGTGAGTACTGCAGCATTCCAGATGTTTACATCCAGGACACCAATATGTACATTCCCCCATGTTTACTTGGGAATCCTTTGGGCTGTCAACCCTTTTTTGCCCTATGCTCTAACAAAACTCTGTCCTGCAAATTCTGATCGCTTTTCTCCTCTCCCGGCTTTTTCATGTCAGGGGTAGTAGGAGGAGCAGCTCAGGAATCGTTGAGGAAAGACAAACTAACATGTGTGTTCCTGGAATAGTTATTTGACTTTTCATCATGAGACTTAAGTCCTTTCGTGGAGGGGCTTTAGAGAGAAATGAAAGAGTCAGGGGAAGAGGATGGAGAAGAGGGAAAAACAGTGTCTCTTAATAAATGCTGGTAATCACTTGGCAGGTGTGCATATAGGGCAAGTAGAATTCAGTATCTCTCAGCATAGGCTGTAAGTGCTGTATCTGTTAATGCTGAAAGCCATGTGACTTCAAAGCATGAGATGTGCGTACACAGTGAAGGCTTTGGTTACCAGTATGTTTTGCTCTAACACCCTCTAGTGGCAAGAAGGAAGAAGTTCAGGCAGCATGACCTCTTTTCTATGCTCGCTGGTTTGCCTTACTCTTCTTTGCTCTTTCCCTGGTGTTCAGTGAATATTCCTCACTGGTTGGCACCATATGTGCTCTCCTGCGGTTTTCTGCTGTTCCGTCTTTCTCTATGTAGTATCTGAATCTGTTCTATTTGTCCTGC
Source organism: Galbula dea (assembly GCA_013399015.1). NCBI lineage: Eukaryota > Metazoa > Chordata > Aves > Piciformes > Galbulidae > Galbula > Galbula dea. Next base: position 358,053 of record VWZX01008285.1, read on the forward strand.
GTATTCTAAAACTTGATTCTGTTTCAATCTGGGTTTATCAGGGTTTGGATTGTGTTTAAACTCTTGGCTTTAAAGTGCCCTTTCCTACTAGGTTGCCAGCATACTGAAAATATGCCTTACAGACTAACTTTAAAACATTTACAGGAGTAAAAGGCTGGAAGAATAAATAAGGACATGGAAGAACACACTAATTTTGCTTCTTAAATAGCTTAGTTTATCTGAACTACTATGAAGGGGTCATGTATATATGGGATTAGGAGATAACATGCTGCTTTTCCCAGCTGTTTGATTAACCAGCTTAGAGATGGGTCAGACGCAGTAGCAGAGTGCAAAGAAGGCACAACATCACCTTCAAAGTGCAGAAAAGGCCCTACAGCATGTTTGCAGTTTTATCAGATTTGCTTCATAATAAGCTGTACACTCCATTCAGTACTGTAATTAACCCAGGAAAGTGCTCTGGTTCAGTCTTTGCTGATAGCACAAACCTCACAAAGCCAAGCAGTCTCTGCAAAATACCTCTAAATGAGATTAAGCAAAGTGAACCAACCATGAAATAAAAATGTAGGTTAAGTGTCAGGCAAATACTATTTGTTGCTTTAATTCAATACCAAGTTCTGTACTTGGCATGAGGTGCCTGGGCATATAATATGTGAATAGCATTAGAAACTCTTTAACAAAATGTGCTGACAGATGAGACCTTAAATAGAAATCATTACTATTTTCCCTGTACAAAGGAAAATATTTTGTGTTCTTTAAGAACACACGTAAATGTATGTTGGTAGCATTTTTCACAACTCTTTAAGAGTCAAGGCTCTCAGCTCATTGATGCCCAGCAGGATTGGGAGTGTCATATTGGTGGGCTCATCTAGAATGTGATGGACAGAATGGTGGCAGACTAGCTAATGCTGGGGTATCAGCAAAAAGAAGAAACAAAAAGACCTGGAGAAGGGAAAGCCAAGACTAGTGGTGGGTTTGTCAAGTTCGTTGGACCTGTGCTGTTGCTTAATAACTTTGTCAGACAGAAGGCAAAGGAAGTAACTGCTGATGAGATGGAGGATAGAGTAGCTGTGGACATACAGAGTCCTGAAATCTAGTACCTACTTGAAAAACATACATCATAATTCTTTCTTCTACTTTTCAGGTATCTTGCAATATCTTCAGAACTCTCCCACCTAGCGACAGCAATGAATTTGATCCAGAAGAAGACGAGCCCACCTTGGAGGCATCATGGCCACATTTACAGGTTTTTGATTGTTTATCTCAGAAGAAATGCTTAAGGAGTCTGATAGTTTTCTCAGCTTTTTTTTTAACCTGTGAATAAGAATTAGTGTGTGAGAAACTAACATTTATTAATGTTGTTCGTGGCTATAATATAGCACCTACAGGAGATGGGAGAAGTTTGCAAAATGTTAAAGCTTTCTTTTGAAATTCTATTGATGGTATCCCTTATATTCCTATTTCCCTTTATTCATTTAAAAATTATTTTGCTTTCCAAACTGCTCTTTTTCAGAGCAGTTTTTTCCAGCAACTTCAGCAAGATCATTATAGGGATGATACTGCTAGCAGTGGTGTTTTATTGAGGGTAGTTAATTTTCATACAAAAGTACACAGATGTTAGCAGCTGATTAGAAAATGGAACGAGAAGCTATGTTTCTAAGTCTTCCTCTCCCAGGACTGAGATTTACTTTCAAGTGTTTGTAGCAGAATATATGCTCACTACTGTGTATCATCTCTTCCTCAGTACTTGAAGTGGCATGACAAGACACTTTGAACAAAGAACATAAACTAATTTTCACAGAATCACAGAATATTAGGAGTTGGAAGGGACCTCGAAAGATCATCTAGTCCAACCCCTCTGCCACAGCAGGATTCCCTAGACCAGGTCACACAGAAGCATGTCCAGACGGGTTTTGAATACTTCCAGAGGAGACTCCACAGCCTCACTGGGCAGTCTGTTCCAGTGCTCTGGCACCCTCACTGGGAAAAAATTTCTACTTGTATTCACACGGAATCTCCTATGCTTCAGCTTACAACCATTGCTTCAGCTTAGAACCATTGCCCCTTGTCCTGTCACTGGGCTTCACTGAGAAGAGCCTGAACCCATCCTCCGGACACACACCCTTCACAAATTTAAAAGCACAGATGAGGTCACTCCTTAGCCTCCTCTTCTCCAAGCTAAAGAGACCCAGCTCCCTCAGCCTTTCCTCAGAAGGAAGCCCCTTAATTATTTTTGTGGCTCTGCGCTGGACTCTTTCCAGCAGTTCCCTATCCTTCTTCAAGTGAGGGGCCCAGAACTGGACACAATATTCCAGATGCAGCCCCACCAGGGTAGAGTAAAGTGGAAGAAGAACCTCTCTTGACCTACTAGCCACACCCCTTTTAATGCACCCCAGAATCCCATTAGCCTTCCTGGCCACAATAACACACTGCTGGCTCATGGTCATCCTTTCATCCACCAGGACCCTCAGATCCCTTTCCCCTTCACTGCTCTCCAACAGCTTAGTCCCCAACCTATACTCATACATGGAGTTGGTCTTTCCCAGGTGCAAGACTCAACACCTGGCCTTATTGAATCTCATTAAATTCCTCTGTGCCCAACTCTCCAGCCTGCCTAAGTCTCGCTGAATGGCAGCACAACCCTCCGGTGTGTCAGCCACTCCACCCAGTTTAGTGTCAGCAGCAAACTTGCTGAGAGTACACTCTGTTCCCTCACCCAGGTCATTAATGAACAGATTGAAAGGTACTGGTCCCAGTACTGACCCCTGAGGGACTCCACTAGACACTGGCCTCCAACTAGACTCCATCCCATTGACCACGACTCTCTGACTTCTGTCCTTCAACCAGTTCACAATCCACCTCACTACCCAATCAGCCAGACCACACTTCCTCAGTATAGCTGCAAGGATGCTGTGGGAGACAGTGTCAAATGCTTTACTGAAATCAAGGTAAACCACATCCACTGCCCTACTCTCATCTATCTATCTATCATTTTGGACAAAGCATCATTGATGCTAATGCATTCAGTTCTTTTATAGAAAATAAGATGCAGATCCTGACTGGATTAGTCAGGATAATGGCTTACACCACTGGTAAATTTAGAAGTTTGCCCAGGGAACAGTTTGTGGAGTCTGGGAATTTTGGTGAGCAAGGAGCAGAGCTGATCTCTCGAAATGAGGATTTTTATTTGACATGTGCATGCACAATCCTTCCTCTGTGAGCTGGTTCACTTTTTTGTGCTCTCCAATTTAGAATCTGTTGTTTCATCCCTCATTTATATTTACGTTTCACAAAAATGAAGACTCTTAAAAGCTTCAAGGCAGCTCTGAATGGCTTTGCTTGGAAACAGCAGAGACATACGTTTCTGCTATGTTTGTTGACATTAGTGCTGTCATTTTAAAAGTCATGTTCGTGGAAATGATAACATTTTTTTAGCCAGTAGATGATTTACCATTGTCAGGATGAAATTCACTGAAGTCAGGAGTTGATGGAATTGACTTCCTGATGATTTAATATTAGTTATGTAAGCTGTTGCTTTTTCCATGTCATATTTCTAAACTTCTCTCCCCCTTTTTGATTTCCTGTTGCTTCCTTTTAGAAGTCAGAGAACACTGACGTATGGCAACAGCAGCCGCACTGCAACGTGTTGGGGTTTACATGAAAGAGTTCAAAACTATTTTAAAATGTAATCTTAGCTTCCTTCCTGCTGTCAGTATCAATATTCATACTCCCTGAAGTCAGAAAGGAAAAAAAGAATTCAATGGCTGCTCTTCTTGAAAAGGGTCAGCAAAGAGAATTCTTGGGGGGTAGCTTATCTGACCAGTGACAGCTTGAAGTTACTATCTTAGGAGGTCACAGCAGTCCCTGTTTCACTCCCTTCTTGCCTGTTTTTTTTGTACCCTTCTTTTTCTCCACTAAATGAAAAGTCTGTTGTTGTACCACTTAATAGTTTAGGCAATGGAATTGCACGAAAGTAAGCAGGTTTTCTCCAGCCCTGAGGCTAATCTTTAGAGTAAGTTAGGAACTTTTGAGTAAATTCTGGTTTATATTCTTCTTCAGTGTTTTAAGTTATAGTAGAATGCTACTCTAAGCAGTTTCTAATTTAATTTAAATATTTCCAACTGCTTCAGCAACCCTTTCAGAGTTCTAATGTATGTATTTGATGTGACTTCTGGAGTTCAGAGGGCAGTTTAAATATGCTTTCCAGTTACTCTAGGAAGCTTTACAAGATGGTAACAGACATTACAAGGTGGCAGTGCTTGTTCTTAGTGATGAAGTGACTTTGTCTGGAGTTAAATAAGCAAAACTAACTTTAAAAGCTTGTAATTAATTCTAACTCGATACGGTGCCAGTTTGATAAAGGAGAAAAATATCTTTTAACTTTTTGCTCTGTGGAACAAATAGTATTTTAGGTTCTAGCTAAAGAATTTAGGGAAATACTTAAAAATAAAAAGAGTAATCAAGTCATAAACTAAACTGTGGATTTTTATTTTTTTTTCCCCAGCTTGTATATGAGTTTTTCATACGATTTTTGGAAAGCCAAGAATTTCAGCCCAGCATTGCCAAAAAGTACATAGATCAGAAATTTGTATTGCAGGTAAGCTGATCTGTTTTCTTTAAGGCTTCAATTTGCTTTTGAAAAGAAGTTTCTTTAAAAAGCCTTTGTTTAGAATTTGAAAGTATGACTTTATTTGCAACAGAAAAAGGCTACACAAGCATATACAATGCAAGTTTTCAGTCTGTGGAGGTAGGGGCAATAAATGTTTATGTTTATCTGTCAGTCTCTGTTGCTATAGATAGATAAAATAGTTGGTTTGGCTCCACTTTTGATACCTTAATCAAAATATTTCACTTACTAGTTATAGGAGATTGCTGGAACCTTAGCTATTTAAAAATGAAGGGTTTACTACCAAGTAGTCTAAAAATGCTGCTATCTGGAGAGACTACATAAATGCCAGTTTTAATGTGTCTTAATATTGTTAAAATATTTCTGTTGGAAGGGGAGAATATTTCTGCCTTCTGTCTCTGCTGGAGAGCTGGCAACAGGGACAGAAGTTCATTAACTGTGTGCTATTCCCAGCACAGTACTGAAAACAGTGATGCTTTAGTGGTAGGGAGGAAGTAAATCAAAAGGCTGTATAAAGTTCAAGCTCTATTAAAAGCATGGGAGAAGTAGCATCAATAATAAAAAACACTGGCAAAGAATGAGTAGCTTTCTTTTTGTAGTTTGCTTGCCATCATTATGGCTAAATGGAAGAGATGGCCTCTCTTAGTCAGCTGCTAGTGAGGTATTTCACACATATTTCATCTGTCTCTTCCTTGTGTACAAGCTAGGCTGCTTGTGTGCTTTGTCATTTCACTTGAAACTGCAGTAGTTGGTCTTTCCTACTGAGAAATTTTTCATCCAGCCCTTGACAGATGCCAGAATAAATGTGGCTGAAGGAAGATGCTTTCTGTGACAAGCCGAGAGACTCCACAGATACAACTTTTGTCTTCAGATTTGAAGAATAGGCCTGTCTTGTCTCTCGTTTTTGTGTAACCACAGAGTCAGAAAGTACTTCATGTTCAATGCTGTCTTTAGCTTGCTTTTGAAATCAGGGTAATTTAGAAAGATTCCTTCTTGGTTAGAAAAGGGGGGTTCCTTGCAGGCTGAAATTTGAATAAAAGCCGAACTAGAAGTGGCAGGAGGTACTCAGCATTTCTGAAGACCTTTCTCTCACCTCTTTGTCCTGGAGCTTTTCTTTTTCCCTGTAGTGCTCAGGCAATAAAAGTAGTGCTTTTATTGTCATTGTATGTTACTTGTATGAAGAATACTTAAAAAGCATAGCCAAGAGCACAATTTCTATCCTGTAAATTCAAAGATTGAAAGAATGGGCTTCAGCTTCCTTCTTAGTATCTCAAGACCTTCACTCTATAAAAGCAATGGGATATATTTACATTTTTACTTCATCCATCTTTTAGATCCAAGAGCGTTTTTCATCTGGATTAAACCTCTGTGATGGAGTTTCCTTTTTGTTCATCTTCCTATTGAGTTGAACAAGGAGGTGCATCAGGCTGATCATCCAGTACCTGATGGTGATGTAGGAATATGCAGGGAGTGTAGTCACTCTTCATAGTCTTTTCGAGACTGATTCTATACAGCAGGATTGCATTAGAAGGAATGCTTATGTTCTGCTTCAAAATAAAGAGAAAATAATTCCTAGATGGTCCTCTTACATGCTGCTGAACTTGGGCATGGCTGGTGGCATCCCACTGACTTACACCCTTTCAAGGCACTCAGACCTGTTAACAGTTTGGCACAGGAGAATCGCTCTAAGCCAAGGATTTCTTTCTTTCTTTATTTGTAAAACCTGTTAGTCTTTATTAAAATAATCCACTAAATGAAAGAATGGTATCTACTGAAAAACAGAAATACAACATTTTCAAACCTACCTATCTGAAAAGCTACCATGTGACAATTAGGAGTACAAAAGAATTCTAAGAATTCATAATCTCTTGTCCCATGATTAGTTGGTGCATTTTTATCTGTTGCTGTGCACAGTGTGTCAATTTGAAGTGAACTTTTTTCTATTAAAGCTCTGCTGTGCCTTTACATGCAAGTAGATATCTTTGCATGTGTATGAATGTTAGTGTTCAGCCTGTAGGAACTGGAGTATCCTTCCACTTCTTACTGTATTTGTTTTAACTAGAGTAACTCTTAAGAGCTACTGTGACTACAGATCACTTACATGGAGACCAATTTGAGACTTCAGAACATTAAGCATGTTTGGTGTTTCATGACACTGGCAGCTCAATTGTGACAGTCTTTGAAATCAGCTTTCTGTCTAATGTTTTGGGTTTTTTTTAATTTGAGGACCTTAGTGGATGTGTTTCTTGGCAGTAAGGATCTTTATATGAAAAATGATACAGGTTTTTTTTCATGGCCATGTTTTCAAGCTTTTTCTTGTTTGCCTGCTTCTTGTTTGTTTTTTTGTTTGTTTGTTTCTGGCTTTCAGCTGTATGTTTTGAATAAATGCTGTACTTAACAGTATAACTGTTCATTTCTAAAGCCTACTCATACACAGTCTGAAATGGTTGGCAGTGGTTGCTAAGAGACATACTATTCAAATACATCCACAAGTGTCTGTGTTTTATAGGTTGCTATTTTGGAAAAAAATATTTCCCTTTTCTCTGTATGTTTAGCCAGGTAAATTGTAGAAGTCTTGCAGCATAGCCATAAAAATGAGAATTTGTTGTTGAAACCTGATATGAAATAGGACTTTACAAAATAATTTNGACTGAGTCTTAGTTCAGCAGTGTTTCCACAGAGGATGTGTATGAGAGTCCTGGAAATAGAAATATTTTGCTCCTAAAAGCAATCCAGAAAGAAGATTAAAACCATAAGGGTTTCCAGCTGTTTGCTGTCTTTGGGTGAGATTTGCTATTTGGGGAAGGATGAGGTGACTGTGTATTTATTTAACTATAGAACTAATTGAACAAAGCAATGTATTTATAACCTCTGGAGGGCAGCTGGCAAACCTCATAATTTCCTAATGAAATTCCCACCTCAGATTCTTACTGCAAGGAGATAGTAGGATGTCATGACAAGCTACAGAAACATGCAGAACAATGAAGAAGAATACATGTATCAGTCCTAAACCTGGATGTTAGAAAGCAAAATCCCAAACAGCTTAACAACTTTAATCGTATTTTTCTGTTATTTTCTTTTTCTTTCTCCTCAAAGTTGTGTAGCAGTTTATCAGAGATCAGGTAGTATACATACCCTGACATGTCTGCTTATAATAGATATTAATAATTTATGTAATTTTAAATCCAAGATAATTTTGTTTTCGACCATTCCTGTAATAATGTTCTGACAGCATTGTATACATTTGTAAGGCCTCTTTGGCAAAATATCTTTATTTCTCTTGCAAGAGAAATATTTTGTTTGCTGATGATTAGTGCCTTTAATTTCTCTATTTTCTGGGCGTTGGTGGGGTGGGTAAGTCTTGGAGTTTTGGGGGGGTTTTTTTGGGTTGGTTTGCTTTCTTTTTATATATTTTTTACCTTCTAACATATTCCTAATGTCTGCCAGTATAGCCAGTGTTGTGGTGTTGAAAAAGATGAAGGAGCAAGGGGAAGCTCATACTTTTGTAGAAGAGGACTCAAGGGGAATAGAACAGAGATCTGCAGGTGATATTCCTGCTGCTCATTTCGTGCCTTATTAGAGGCAACTTCAGATGTCAGTGTTTCAGGCTGTATTTTGTACAACACAAGGAAATGGATGGCTTTCTCTTTTGACTGAGCGCCACATAATCATTTAGCTGCTCTAAAATCTTGTTTAAGAGTTATTTAGTAAAGACAGGTTTTCTTTTGTTGTTTGGTTTTGGTTTTGTGTGGGCTTTGGTTGGTTTTGTGGTTGTTCTTTATGCTTGTTTTTTGTTGTTTGGGTTTTTTGGTGGTTTGTTGTTTTTTGTTTCATTTTCATTTGGGTTTTTTTTGTGTTGGGTTTTGGTTCTTTTTAACTGGATGTTGAGGTTCCGCCTGAAGGATTAATTTCCACCTTATTTGTGTCAGTTGGTGGAGATCCTGTAACAGCAAATTGAGTGCTGGCATAAAGTTCCCTGTTCAGTCTTTCCATGGCATGAAGGCCATGCAATCACTAGGAAGGTTTGAGAGTTCATAATACAAATTACAATTAGAAAAATGTGGCCTTGACACAATGTTATGGGAAAAAATTTAGAGCAAATGAGGATCTTCTAGTGTTCCAGAGTGGATGTTAAGAGGCAAACCGTTTTATTTTGTAGATATGACAGCATCTAGGAATTTATTTTGGGGAGAAGAAAGGTAGTATATTAGTAAACTGAGTTTGTATATTGTACTGAGATTACAACAAATAATGTAATACTGTCTCTCTACACCTTGGGCAGCATGAATTCCACATTTTTCATGCATGTGCTGCCATGAATTTAATTTTTGTGTGTATGTACGTGTGTCCTGCTTGTTAAATGTCTACTGTTTCAGTTCTCTTTTTTCCTTTAAACACAGCTGTTGGAGCTGTTTGACAGTGAAGACCCTCGAGAACGAGACTACCTAAAAACAGTCTTGCACAGAATTTATGGCAAGTTTCTGGGTCTTAGAGCATTTATTCGAAAACAGATTAATAATATTTTTCTACGGTAAGTTGTGGAAGGAGATGATTTTCACTTAGCAACATTTTAGGAAACTGATATATTACTTATATTTAACTTTTCTTTTTTGTAGATTTGTTTATGAAACTGAACACTTCAATGGCGTAGCTGAACTGTTGGAAATTTTAGGAAGGTAAACAAGTTTTTATTACCTATCTGAAACTTCCCTTCTGGACACATCAAAATAGTGTTGCATTTGGAAAAAGTATTGCTGTAAGCCATGCTTCTGAAAACAGATAGGCACACATCCTCATCTTTAGACCCACGTGCAAATCTCTGTCACATCTGTACCAAGAGTATATAACTGGCTGGAAGTGACAGCCAAAAGCATTGGACTGGTTTCTGTGGGTGGATGTATGGGTTATATTTTGTGTGCTTTATCCTCACATGCTGCAGAACTGTTGAGCACGCTAACATTGTGAGCCATTTGAGTAAATCTGATTCTGGTAGTTAATTACTCTTGAATATCTTGTTCACATGAATTTACAGACTATTATATAGACAATGTCATCTCTTTGGCAACAGGTTTGTGCAGCTGTTTATATGACTGTATAAATCAGAGCTGAAATTGCTACCTCGATACGTACTGCATAGCTAATACAAAGCAGGACAAAAGTCAGCACCTGTTTACAAATTGCATGAGCCTGCTATTTATTTGTAAACAGGTGCTGACTGCTAAATTCTCTGAATCTAGAAAGTGCTTGTTCAGACCTCAGGAATGCTTTCTGTGATGATAACGCTAACAAATATTTCTCTTCTAATTTCTAGTATTATCAATGGTTTTGCTTTACCTCTTAAGGCGGAGCATAAACAGTTTCTGGTGAAGGTGCTGATCCCTTTACATACTGTCAGGAGTTTATCACTCTTCCATGCACAGGTAGAAATGATAAAAACTATTTTCTGCTTAGTTAGAATGATACATTCTTTTAAGTTTGGTGTGGAAATTGAATTGCATAGGACAGTAAAGGTGGGGGGAAAGTTTTGAAATGTGGAAAAAAGGCAATAGCTTTGTGAAAATGAATTTAAAAGGCTTTGTATGATAAGTGCCTTGTTTCTGTTCTCATTAGGTAATTAAAATGTAACATTTATCTGTAATACTTGTTTATAGTTGAACTCTTCTCTTTAGGTTTTCCTCTTTACTGTTTTCTCAGTGTCACGAGTTTGCCTTTCCCTTTGTGTCTTCCAAGAGGATGTTTGGATTTCTTTAGTTTTGTGCTGTCAAGGCTCTTCTTCACCCTAGGAACTTTCTGAATACTAATAGACAATTTGCATAATTTTTAACAATTCTCCCTCACAGATTGCTTAATACTGCATTTATGCTTTCATATACTCATTCATAGGTACATTCAGTTTTCATGATGTAATTTTTCCTCTGGTAAATGATAACCTGTTGTCTTTCTCTCTGATAATCAGATAGCGCAGTCTTTCTTACACTGATAAAGCTGTACTTTCCAAATAAGTTATTCCAGGTTTTAACTGTGTTGGCTCATCTTACAAGAGTTTTCATGATTTTGCTGAAGTATAAAATCTGTAAAAATATGCAGTTTTAGAGAGTGACAGCCTTCAAAACATTGGTTATATGAGTGTACTTAGAATTCCAAGTTGTTCTGATTTTTACTTGGTCACCCTGATTTTTTTGGTAATATGTTCCATTGTTTCTTATGAGCTGAACAGTCTGCACAGTGGAAACTAGGGATCTCAGGTTAAATTTGGATGCAGTTTGAGAAAGCTGTATAGCATCTTGACTTGATTCTTTCTTTTTTTTAAAAAAAAATTTTTTTTGGTGAATTCTTTATAGAAATGTTCTAATTTGATTTTCTTAAATCTTTATCCCTTCACAGCTGGCATATTGCATAGTACAGTTTCTGGAGAAAGACCCCTCACTCACAGAACCAGTAAATATTTCTTTTATACCTTTTTTAACAAGTCATAGATGGCTTACTCTGTTGAGAGACTAGTAAAAAACTGTAACTACTTTTCCTTCTAAATTAGGTCATTAGAGGTTTAATGAAGTTCTGGCCAAAAACCTGCAGTCAGAAAGAGGTAAGTGATATTAATATTAACAAATAAGAGTTTTGTTCTACAGTATAGCAGGCAGGCAATCTAGATATAGAGCACATCCTGTGGTGGATCTTGCTATTAATTCTTGGGAGTGATTCTCCATACTTGAATACTGTTTTCTTTGAACAGTTTTATCATTAAGAGAAAAGTTTGTTAACTGTGGTTTCTATTCACAAAATAAGCTCTGCTTCTTCTGCAGATAATTTAATTTTGTTTTAGAAAAGGCAAAATAAACATCGTTGAGGATAAATTAGAAAACTCTATGTTAGATTTGGACTTGTTTGTGAGGATATGTGAGGATAGTGTTTTTCCAGGGAGAATGAAAGATATTCTATTATCTGGTGTTTACCTGCTGAACATGCAAAAGATGCAGTTAGACCTTTGCATTTTTGTTTCACATTCTTGATGCAAATCTGAGTTTTCCCTAAGGAGATTTTGTGACGCAACAAAACATTTATTTTGAATGTTGTTTCCAGAAGCGAGGTAAAATTAAGAGACTCTCCTTTGTTAACAAAGTTTAAGCCTTGGCCCAAATCTACATCTTTATGAGACTAAGTTTTCAGTACTGGTGCAATTCTGAATATTATTGTAAAGGACTGCTTTAAATACAGCATTTACACACACTTGTCCTCCGTCTTGTAAGAGACTCAATCTAGAAGCTGTGAATGGTAGAACCAGTCACATATTTTGAGAGAGCCTTGCTGAGTTAGTGAGGCTTCCATTTCTCCTTGAAGTGGTAGAATTTGAGGGTTACCAGCATTTTGCTGATCAGGATGATTCAGGTATCTTAATTCAATGCTTTCTTCCTTGTCTGTAGGTCATGTTCCTAGGAGAGCTGGAAGAAATCTTGGATGTAATTGAACCATCACAATTTGTCAAAATCCAGGAACCCTTGTTTAAACAAATTGCCAAGTGTGTCTCTAGCCCTCATTTTCAGGTCAGTGGTAGAGGTTGTTTCTTGTATAGGAATGTGTAGTCTCAATTTCAAACATAACCCCTCTCCCCCCCCTCCAAATGTAAATATTGTTTTATGTTACATGATTTTTATATACTTCTGGATTTCTGTGGAAGAGAGTATGTTGCAGTGGAAGTTTAGTTCTGAGCTCCATGAATAACTTGTTAGATGCATCTGGGGTTACAGCACAGAACTAGCTGAGCCACATAAGGCCTTAACTGACTATGTAGGAAGTATTTGCTCCCTTTTGTAGTGCAATATTCTGCAGTATTCTTGTTTTCCTACTTATTCCCTTCAGTAAGGAGATGTCTGGTTAGAGGTGATAGAACCCACAGCCTGTTTTCTTCACATTGCATAATGGGAAGAAGGGAAATGAGTAGGATTGAATTGAATTACATGTGAAAAGAAGATTCATAGCCTGTAGAGTCTCCATGTTAAACTAGGTGGCCTATTGTGGCACAAAGGCAGATGTCTCTGTTTTCAGATCTTCCTTGGATGACATTTGTTCTTAGCATAGTTTAGATGCTTAATAACGTAGTGACTTCCCTCCTACCCCAACGAGCTCCTACCCAGGGTAATTATTATCATTGATACCTTCCCCACAGTTCAGATTTCTCCTCCCTTATTCAGCCCAGCTACTGGGCCTTTCCCTGTCTCCTTTCTCTGGTATCCCAGCACCACTATATTCCTTCTGACTGCAGTCACAGGATTGAGGGAAAGGGCGATGGGAAGTCTGTGCGCTCTCCCTTCTCCTCCACAGCTGCAGTATTGATACAGTGTCTGCACCTGGTCTTCAGTGAGTAACAACATATTGCTCTGGGGAAAGAGAGTGTAGATTCTTGTAGGATCTGGATTATAGGATAAAAACTTAATTCCTTTAGTGTCTGTTATGCTACTGATTAAAAGAGAGTTCTAATTCCAAAATTAATGATTCCTGTTAATTCATCATTGTGAAACTTCTCAGTGATTTGTTTTTCCTTCAGAAAATTACAAAATTATAGGTACCTGAAGTCCAGTTAATATTTTATTCTTCCTTTGACTCAAAGGTGGCTGAAAGAGCGCTGTATTATTGGAATAACGAATACATCATGAGTTTGATAGAGGAGAATTCAAATGTTATACTTCCCATCATGTTTTCCAGCCTTTATAGGATTTCTAAAGAGCACTGGAATCCGTAAGTTTTTGCCATTAACACTTTTATCTTACCATTTGACCTATCACTGATAAACTTAGGGCATATGTCCTGAAGAACATCAGAATTGCTGGCATGAGCAGCTACAACTCTGTTAATGCCAATGTAAATTAGTCTATACTTGTGCGTAATTCAAAATGGTTTTAATTATCTGGTGTGTGTACAAAAATCAGTACCTCATGGGATAAAAATAGATCTTCTCCCAAGCTGGAAAAAAAGAGAAAATAGATGGTACATAGTTATTGAAGAAAGTGTTACTCATCAAGCAAATCTCCTACACAGTTTTTAATAAACTAGTTAATGTCTTAAGCCTGACTGTAAATTGTCTGGAAGAATATCTTTTGGCATTAATAAAGCTTTGTGACTTTATCATGGATGATAATGATAACTCTGGTAGACTTTTGGTACTAGCATTTATTTAAACATCTATGAAGCATATAGACATCTCTGTATTCTTAGGGTGGGTAATTCTTTCTAAATCTATTTAAATTCAGCTTTTCTCTGTTCCACACAGTAATAAAGCAGTTGCTTCATGTTGATGTCCTGTTAATTCAGTATTTTTATTTTTAAACTGAATTACCTAGTAGGAAGTGTTTTAGTGAAAAATACTTTTGCAGTTAGATGTCATGTATTCTGTAGTTTAGTTGAAAAGTTTTTCAAAGTCAAGATGGTTCTGGTTTATTAAACTGGGTATTTTGAATCAGCTGTGCTACTTTCAGGTCCCAGCTGCTTTACAACCTTACTGTAAAGAAAGTATTTGTAAAATCTTTAAATCTTTTTTGTTCTGTACCTAGTCAGACCCTTAAGAGTGTGTGTTCACATGATAAATCAGATGCAACTGGAAAGCTTCTATAATTAGCACTGATCACAAAAAGATACTTTCCAAGGCTTAGTACCATATTACCAGTCTCCTGTTTGCCCATGCTCCTGCCCAACCTTTTGTACAGTGCACTGGAATGCTTCTGGTAATGAGAATATTCCAGTATCCAGTTCAGAGTTTTCACACCCACAGAAATTTTGTACCTTTGACATAGAAGCCAGATTAAGATACATGTAAAAGAAAGGAGTTACTTAAAGGTATTTTGTAAGAACATTTTGAATGTAGACAACAGAAATGAAGATTTATTGAAAGAGGTGAATGATAGATAGGGATGTGTGGGAAATGGCACATAGTTTGTCTGCTGTTTGGGTTAGCTCCAAAGGTTCCTGGCACCTGTAAAGCTGGTTTGCTACCTCCTGGCCAAAAAGCTGTTTCTTAAGCTGCTTCTTGTCTGAATGTGACAACAATAGTAGTGAATCAGGAACTGGGATCTCTTGATTGATAATCTATTCCAAATTATTTGGAAGTGTTAGACAGATACTGCAGCGCTCATCTAAAGGTCTTGTGGGGGTTCTTTAAGTTTCATGCTCTGCAAAAGTTAAAATGAATATCAATTGTATGAGGACAAAGAAATCACTCTTGAAATACAGCCTTGTATTTTGCACAGATGCACTGAATATTCAGCTTCATAGAAAAATCATAAGGAAATATGAATCACCCCCATTTTGTGTTTAAATTCTATTCCTTCTGCCAGCATCGATGATTTGAATCCCTGGAGTTGCATTCAGAATTGCTCCACAGCATGCAGAAAGAGTCTGTAGTTTTATGTAATAGCTTTCTGTTGTTACCTTTTACCCTGGAGTTTTGGTTTGCTCCATTTAAGTAGTCAGTAGAGACATGGAAGCTGATTCTCACCTTTAAATATGTTAATCAAAAGTAATTTTACTGAAATCAGAGAATTGACATTACCATACTTGCAAGAGCAGAACTGGTTGCAGAAATACTGGTAAGAGAAGACACTTGTATTTCACATTTGATTTCACCTGAAATTAATAGATTTCTTTCCTTTTTCTTTAATGTTTCACAGGGCTATTGTGGCTTTAGTCTACAATGTGTTGAAGGCATTTATGGAAATGAACAGCACCATGTTTGATGAGCTGACAGCCACTTACAAGTCAGATCGTCAGCGGTAACTTTTTAAAGCTTTTTTTGTCAGCTGTGCATAAAGCCTGCTGTTGAGTATTTCCCTTAAACTCAGATGCAAATGCATAATCTCCCACATAATAGACACAATACCTCATTTTCCCCCTACATGCTCTTTAGGTTTCTCTTTGCAAAAGATAATATCCTGTACAGGTTGCCCATTATGAAATACAGTATCCATTGCATAGCTTGGGAATCTGCATTCCTTATGGAACTCCTTTTGATTCTGCATTTCAAGAGATTTCAGGGCATCAAGATCTTCAATAATAAAAGGAAAACAAGGGTTTAAAGATAGTACTTTGCTTAAAGACTTCAAAAGAGTTACACTGAGGTTTGGAAAGAACCTGAGGGAAACATGAGGAGATTTTCCATTCTGCAGTTCATAAGCTAGGTCTGATCTTAAAGAAGAGAGACATCTCTCAAATCTTTCATTTCTTATTCAGAGGTCTTGCTATATCCGAGTCTTTTACCATGCAGGATCCATTAGATACACCACTCATACAATCCAGCCTAATAAAATGGTTTTTGTCTTCAAGTTTTCTTAATCTTCATTTTCCTATTACAGTAGAGCATCTTTTCTCAAAAGCTTCAGTTTATCCAAAGTGTCAGGTGATTAAAAAAATGAGGAAACTAGGAATTCTGAACAGTTTGCAACTCCATTTAAATCACACCTTTTCTGTGATTTTAGTGTTCCCCCAAGCAAAGCAAAGGGTACTGTATGTCATCAGACTTTGTTAGGTGAGTAGAGGCTGCAAAGTCTCTTGGAGACTGTATTTTTTGAATTTTGTGACTGGAGTCACGCTGTCCTTTTGTTTTGCTTCATTGTTGCAAAATACCAAGCTCTAGACACACACACACACAAAAATCTACTTTTGCAGTTTAGTTCATGAATACAATTTTTTGTTTTAAAGACTCGGATATATAGTTGAGCTAAGATATCAGATGAATTCTACATAGGCGATGATAAAGAAGGCTCAATCTGCTAGTGCAGTTGAAGCAACGTTGCATGGCTTCCTAGCAGAAAAGGCAGAGAATCTTAGGGCAGGTCATCTAATGCAACCATTTAGTGAGGAAGCTCAGAGACTTAAATCAATTTGACATTGCACTTTGCCCCTTAAGATGAGGAACTTTGCTCCAAACAGGATCAGACACTGTAGCAGTATGTCCTGTGTCTGGATAGTGGATAAGGTTTCTTGACTGAACTGTGCAGAGCATTCTTCTTACACCCACTGACATTGCATCTCCTATCAAGGCTAATGCTAACCACTTCACCTCTTTTAATTACCACTTATCATTGTAAAACATGTAGATACCTGAATATGTGAAGTATGATATTTACCTTAATGTTTACAGAAAACCTTTAGTGTCTTAGCAAAACCACATTTCAAAAGGGTACTACTTAAAGCTTGAGGATATCATTTAAAGCTTGTGGAGAAATATGTTCAGTATTAGTGAACATCTGATCATCCTTTAACAGTCTTTTTAGGTAAGCAGGCATGTATTTTGTAATGATTAGAAGATAATCATTGGTAAGTAGCCTGAAAATGTCAGGCTGTTTCATTTATTCTTGTCTTTAAGTTTTAATACTTTCTAGTCACGGTAGGCTTTACTGTTCTTCAGGGATTTATCTGAACGTTGTGTGGTTTTAAAATACTCTAAGGAAATTAAAATTTCAAATAAATGAGCCAGATGTTGGTATTTTGTCTGAATCAAGATGTGTAGGAATGTTTCTAATCTGCTGAAATATTTTCCAAGAATTCTCTGAAGTGACTGGCAGAGAAATCTGTATCTCTGTAATTGTCAGATTTCCATTTCATCTCATCCTACAAGGTGGTGTAGTAAGAATTGAAAGCATTTTGTATCTTGCAGTATCAAGGAGTTTTATTCAAAGTAAGCTATAGCAGAGATAGGAAGTTTAGAAAGCAAATTATGCAGGTGAAGTAAATGTTAGTTTAACTGAGGAATTTTATCAAATCAGCTAGTACAGTGTATTGTTAAAGCAAATGCTACATAAATCTTGTAGGAATTTGGTAAGGAAAAAGAGTAAATCACTTAACAAAAGACACATCTTGTGGCTTGAACTTTCCCTTGGCTTGGTACCTAAGCTGTATGTAAGCCACTAGACAAGGTAAGTCAGAACACTGATTCTAAAAGAATAAAGGAGTGCTTGCTCTAGAAAGTGACTGTTATTTATAAAATTTAAAAAGACCTAGCTAAAATAAATAAGCTTGAAAATAATTAAATGCACATCAGTCCTGAAATGTTAGTTTTTATAACTATGTTTTCTGATTCTGTAATAAAAAATGACTGCATTTTTTTCCTTCTGCATCACAGAATCCTAGAATGGCTCAGGTTGGAAAGGACCTTAAAGATCATCTAGTTCCAACCCCCCTGCCATGGGCAGGAACGCTACATGCACTAGGCCAGGTTGCCCAGGGCCACATCCAGCCTGGCCTTAAACACTGCCAGGGACTATTATAAAGTAGTGTCTGTGAACATTGTCACTTCATTCAGCTTACATTTCAAAAAATGTGCTTATCATGCTGTCTTGTTCAGTGATATTTATGTAGGTATCAAAAAGGGGGGGGGGGGGGAAACTATTAAAAAATATTTTAAGGAAAATTTCAGTTGTGTTCAACAAAATTAATGTTGATAATTCATGTCAATGACATATTTTTAACATAGTCTACTGTTCCTTGCTGATTCTGTTTTATTTCATCTGTCAGTGAGAAGAAGAAAGAGAAGGAGCGTGAAGAACTGTGGAAAAAACTGGAGGATTTGGAATTAAAGAGAGGTCTTAGACGTGATGGAATAATTCCAACTTAACAAAAAAACAAAACAACATTATTAACCTGTGGAGTCACACATTTATGTAGTAGAAGATGGAGCAACAGTTTTCTGTATTGTGCAACTTTACAGTAGATTTCACATTTGTTTCATTATTACAACAGCACTGTATATACCTGTCTCTAAGTAAAGGAAAAAAATAAAGACTTTAATCCAAAGTTTGGACAGCAGATGGACTTCTCAGAACTTTGCAAACATAATCAATGTTTTAACCCTTCTTTAAAACCAGTCTTCAAAGATCTGTTGATGAAAATTGCAATGTCAGATTCCATTGTCAGGACCTGTTCCTTATTTATCATTAGCAGAGAGTATAATACAACTTTCAAATGTGAACAATCTTAAAATTTAGCTTGTCTTTCTGCTAAAATGTTAAGTGTATTTATAGTAAAAGAGAAAAAAAGACTGTCATTTCCTTATGAGTTTGTGTAACATCCTCCTTCTCTGGATAACTTTACTGTAATTTGACTTTTTTCCCTCTTGCACATGTTCATAAGTTGAATGTCCATTCAGATCAGGGCCATGAAAAACATAGGTCCTGAATAAAAGTTTTGTTTACTTGTGTGAGCATATTTTTTTTTTTTTTTTAGTACCAGGCTGTCTCTGGTGCTTCCTTAATTTGAACATTAGGAGTTAAAAAACATGTAGGTGATAAACATAGTAGGAAAGGGAGCTTTGGATTCGTGCACCTGTTTATTGCAAGTCCCAATTGGTGTCCACAGTCCTTTAAAAATGAGCAGTGCTAACACCCTGCACTTCAGTACCTAACCAGTATTAGTGATACAGCATTGGACACACATATGGAAGTTGTTTTAGAAATACTAATTGCTAAATTGTTACAGAATGTTTTTATTGGACCCTTTTGAAAGAGTGAAGACAAATGCTAAACAGTGCAAGCGTGAAGTTGATCTCCAGTGGTCATGAACCCAATTGGAAATTGAGTTGAGATAGCAATTTGAACTGTTTGGAGTTGTTGCCTTACTTTTTAATATGTATTTATAAAGTGTTCCAGCAAAAGAGGATGTAGCCTCTAAGAAACATACTATAGTGTTTTTGTGGTTCTAGTACTCTGACTTACCGCAGTACCAGCCCTATGGTCTTAGCTGGAAAGGATTCTCGATAATATACTTCTGCATTCTCATCTGGATGCTCATTCCTAACTACTGTATTTGTTACCAAAAGTGGTTCTACAAATGCTACTGAAAAAAATTCTGGAAATCCTAATGTTCTGAGTATTAATAATAAAGTTTAAAATGCTTTTATATCAAAGGTGCATTGTGACCAAATTGTTTAAAACAAAAGGAAAAAAAAAATAAAAACAAAGAAGAGGGCTGTATTATAAGTATACATTATTGGCTATCTGCTTTGTATTTGAAAGTGGAATCTTACATCTTTGGTAGGTAAAATGCTGATAAGACTTATGTACAGTATATATTTAGCTAATGCAGTTGCATTATTATATACCGAAAGGTATGTGTTTCAGGATTTTTCTCCAGGATGCTTTTGAACTGTTATAGACATATGACAACAGTGAATTGATAATCCTAATCCATCAATCCAGCAGTATTTACAGTATAAAACAATTGGTGTTCATGAGTCTTTGTGATAGTTGCAAACATGAATTTATGACCTGTTGCCATTGATAGAAATACAGTATAAATACAAGCTTGTATATTTTTCCTCCTACCATTGAAATATACAGTAGGATTTGAAGTTTTCTTGTTTTCAGGCATGGAACAGAGGTAAAAAAGAATTCCCTCCTAGACTACTGACTGTTTCAGGATTATCAGGTCACAGTTTGTACTCCTAGGTCTGCTCACACAAATGTTGTAAGCTTAACGATTTTGTAAAAACTTGACACTGTTAATTCTGGGGAAAAAAAAACCCAACAAAGTGTATCTAGTCATATGCAACAGCAAACACAACATGGTTTAGTGGGATTAATATGATCTTATTTTAAGAACATTGACTGGGACGCAATGTAAATTAGCCAGTTACTGTCATAGTTGAAACATTTTATTTTAAAGTGCTGAAGCAAAGGTGCAAGCTGAAATACTGAAGATTAAATAAATTTATAACAAATCATGTCCCTTAGACCATTGATTTTGACAGTCTTTTATTTCTGTTAACCAAAAGATGTTTACTAGTGTGATTTCTGTGTGAAATGATCATGCTTTACAGGAGAGTGGGTTTAAACTCAGACTCAAAGGCTACTCCATTGCAAAAAACTGAGATAGACTGGAGGAAAAAAAGATTAATATTTTCCACCTGGTGGAGTAAACCACAGCAGTATGAAATTAGAAAGAGCACCTTGTCCTGTCCTTAGAGTTTAGGTGAGTGTTGTTTGTTAATAACTGGTTTTGGTTTTCACATGACAGTCTGGTGTTGATTATACAAAACTAATGAGAACCTGATGGGTTGCGATATTTTGTTGCCTCTGATGTTACCTCTGATGTGGGGATGGTGGAGAGTATCTAAAATTTATAGATGATTTATCACTTCTGAGAAGGAGTGTTTCTTTCCAGTGAATGAAATGATCTGATATTAGTCGCCTGACTCTAAAAGGCTGGTATGCCGTTAGGTTGCACTGCGCTATGCACGTGAAGAAGCACTTGCCGCAATGATACAGCCGTACCCCCGGGATCCAGTGTTTGACACAATCCAAATGTGCTGGCCTGCTGCTCTGCAGAGCTCCCATTGGTATCAGTTGGAGTTGTAGGCAAAGAAGGCAGCAGCGTATGGGCCCAAGCGTGATCAGTGTGTCTATTTAATTATGCTTTTGGTTGCTTCTTGAGTTCCAGAAACTACCTTTATTTGTGTAAATGTCTTTAGTAACTGCTCGTACAGCAGTCGTTGGGTGGTTGCTCATGTCCTGTACCATATTGGTTTCAGGAGAAAGAATTGAATGCTCTCTGGTAAAAATGAAAGAGCTATGTTTTTGATACTAGGGCATTGCATCAGGTCACGGGGATATAACAACTGTAGAAGTCAGATTCCTCTCATATACTTTAAATTGAGCACACATTGCTTTCTTCATCTTGCAAGTCTCACTTACTGTTTTCCTTTCGTTGCTTTTAAGTGCTTTTTGTCTCTTTTCCAAAAGTTGGAATGCTTTAACGCAAAGTGTTCTAATGCCATTGGAACATTCACTAGTAGGCTTATAGTAAATTTAATCTTGGTTTTGTTAGCGTAAATAAAAGGATTTAATTTATTTTTTTATCCCCTCCTATATATGGAAAAATCGAGGTGGTTAGAGCCAAGAATTGCTTGAGTAAGAAATGCAGCAGCTGTACTTACATTATACATCCGTAAGTACAGCCTCAGGCGCTCTCACTCTATGGAAAGGAAAATATATTAGGAGCTTTAAAAAACTTTGTTGTTTTGGGAGGAGGGAGAAAGACCAGATTCTTCTTCCCCCAGGTAAAACTGAAATAATTTGCTTTTAGTTCTGTCTTGGAAAACAAAGATGGCCTTTTCTCTCACTTGCATAACAATATCATCCCTTAGCAGTTGCCCTAAAACAAAAGAAACGTGACAGTGCAAGATCGAAAAATGTTTTTATTTACATGTGGCTTTTTTAGTTTGGCTCACCTGCTTCTCTTAGCAGCTCTGGAGTGAGCCACAAATTAAGTTTTACTAGTTGATATGTGCAGCAGATTTTGTATAGCCCAGATTTTCGTTGTGAAGTCTATGATACAGTATCTTGAAACACAATGGAATTAATTTTGATGGAAAACTTTTATCCGAGTGTTGCTTCCCATCCACAGAAGCATACACTTTTTATCATGACCTCTCTGAATACAAGTTTTTATTTGGGTCACTTACTGTAAATATGTTGTATTCATAACCTCATGTGATGATGAGGAGTTTTCAAATATAAATAGTACTGATACATTTCTTCTTCTTGTCCTATTTTGGATTGTAGTATAGCGAATGACCTGTCATGCTTTTTGTTTGAAGGTTAGCATTAGATCCATAGATCTTAATATTTTAGCATTTCATTGTTTAAGCAAGAGAGGGCAGCAAAAGTTAATTTTTCCCCATAGGAATGCTCTGGTCCATTACTGTTTTTAAACTTAGATGCATTTAACTAACTGTGGGGTGGGGGGAAAAATGAAACTTTTTTTTATATATATTAAAAGGTGCGTATGAAAATATATGGACTGGTCCAACCAGACTGTGAAAATGTCTTCTACTCTACATCAAAGTAATAATAATAAAAAAAATACCTTCCACCTCTGGATAAAGTACAAGCAGGTCTTAAGTTCTTGGATTCAAATGTCACTCTTTGGAAATAGTTTACTTTCTAAAAAATGGTTATCAAAGAAACTCTTAACTCAATGGTGCTCCCAGCTATAAATGTGTAATCTTCCTCTTTTGCACATGCTCAAGAGGCTCTGTACTGTGGGTGCATCTAAATAAAGAAGCAATGAAGTGTTTTCCAGGTGCTTGGCTTTTTTTTCCACCTCCTCCTACCTTAACTTCATGTACCTTTTCAGTGGTGAACTTCCAGCAATCAGATGTACACTTAGATGTTTGAAACGTAAGAACACTTGTCTGTGGAAAACAAACAAACAAAACAAAACAAGTGATGCTGTAATTTAAGTTTCTGCCAGAATTACCATAGTAAATGCTCAGTTTTCTAAGTCTCTTTTTTTAAGAGGCCCTTTCATGATGATGTGCACTGCATGAAACTGTGCCTGAGTGAATGTAAAGTGGATACAGAAAGAGGCATTAGAGACACACAATGTTTCTATAAGACCTTTCAGCTTTACACTTTGCAGCTGATGAAGGAACCTGTTCTTCTATAGCATCATTCTGCTGTTTCAGTCCTTATGCTACTCTGCCTTGCAGTTTGGAAGCAAAGAGGAAAGCTTAAGATGGTTATGTAGGTGGTAAACACCCTCTGGAGAGAACCATGGATAGAGCCTGGTGTAAAGGGTGCTGCTGGTGAACAGTTTTAGCAGAAGTGCAGTAGGTAAGGATGCTTCAGTAAAGCTGGAGGCAAGATGTATTGAGCATCTGCTGCTGGTTTTAAAATACCAGTTTCCTATGTGAATTATTCCAGTAGCCTAATGGTTAAAAATAATAACATTTTTTTTCTAAATTACATTTTCAGCAGTTGGATCTCAAATCTCTCTAAATACTTGTAAGACAGTACTCGGATTGTTTAACAACCTCATGTCTCTCTACTTTCTTATTGCAAGGCAAGTATTTTCCAAAGAAACTTACTTTACAAAGAAACTAACTTGCTTTTCCAAAACAACTTACATGCAGTAAGTTGGCCTTCAGGGTAGGATTTGTCTTCAGTATTTGCTTAGAAAAGAAGGTCAAAGGATTAGAATTAAAAACTTACATTAGTTTCCTACTTTTGGTAATGATAATTGCTTTGCTAATTTTTCATTTTTGTCTTCTCAGGAATGTTTTCATTTCTCATAAAAGAGAGCACCTAGTTTATCTTACAGTAAGATTGGACCCCAGGTAAAAAGTGGCCTACAAAAAGCATTTTTGTGTGCAGGTAAAGGCTGTTCCAGAGTCTGTGTTTCATTATTGTTTCAATGTACAATAAAGCAATCGCTTGGGTACTATACTAGAAAGCGATAGATCTGGCATTGTGAGTTGAGAGCCATCTATGGTTTTAAAGATTAAAAGCTGAAGACAAAGTGAATATCCTGAATTTGTTAGTAAATACTTAGCAAGTTTACTAACCTGCTGTGAGTAGTGACTGCAGGCTTTTCTGGAAGACTCCATCACATGAAAAATTGTCATACTGGAACTTTATTTCACTATTTTTCTGATGTTTTGGGGGGGTTTTGGTTGGTTATTTTTCCCCTGCCCCCACCACTTCATTTTGTCTATCTAGTAGTTCTGACATTACTGAAGGTGTGAGAAGCTAGTGATCACTCAGGAAGGATGGAAAGCTTGCAATACATTTAAAGAAATGTATATTTTGTATTGCTGGACAGTGGCTCATGCCTTTGATACACTTAAAAATGCCTGAGAAGTTGTCTTGTATTATCTGTGAATCTGGGAAGGTCTTTGAAAGAGAGAACAAGAAAGGGATATTCTGTACAGCTGCTGAATCTCGCTTTCAGATTCTTTCTTTATCACTGCCTGGGACAAGATTTTGCTTGTGTACAAAGCCTCTGCACTTCATTGACAACAGAAAGCAGCAACCCAAGAAGTTGCATGTATAGAGCATCTGGCTAGTGGAGTGGTGTGCTGAGGATGTGCGTGGCCTCCTGCCAGCCACAGCAAAAGGAAGCTAAAGCATAATTGCTGTGAAAGCAAAGAAGGAAAAATGTTGCTGGGTAGGCAAACTGGTCAAACAGTCCAGCTCAATTTTGAGTATCTTTTCACAGCTTATGTTCCTCTCTTGTCCCTAAGACTATGGTATAGCTCCCATGCTTTTCTAGATGTTGTTTGGCTATGTAGGTAATGTGCATAAGTGGAAAATCACTTTCTGCGTAACCATAGCAAACCAAGATGGGCATCTGCAGTACGTGGGCTTTCAGGCGTCTTGGAAGCAGCAGGCTAAAGTCTGCAGTTGACATCTCAGAGTAAACTGAAACTTGGCAAAACACACTTGATTTCTGGAGCAAGGACATGTGGAATTCAGACAGCAGTAATTAGTTTATTAGTCCACAGACTACTTCACGAAGACAAAGGGACATTATCGCTATTTGCTGTCCATGACACTTACCAGACAATAATTGTCATGCTTTGTGATTATGGACTAGATCTCAAACATCAGTTCAGGCCAGACAAAAATGCCTCTCAGGAATACAAAGGAAAGAGTATTTCCTGCTGCATGGAGTATGGTACCCTACAGCACCCCTCTTTCTACTTGAGCTGCTGAATGATGCCAAGCTCCTGCTCCTGCAAATGCAAGCATGAAGGCTTGCAAGGGAATGAATTTAAGCAGAATTTGTTGTTCTATTCAGAATTGTCAGTGGGGGGGACAGGATTGGTGATAATGGACCAGTGGGTATTTGAGCCTTACACAGGCAAATGCCTTTCCATGTGGTTAGATAAAGAATTGGAACTTTTTTAAGAGGTCCTGTGGAGACTTGTTCTCACCAGAACTGGCAATATAACTACGTTAGCAGAAACTGTACTAAAGCTTTTTTTCAGGTGAAATTTCTATAATGACCATCAATCTATTAAATCTGTCTAATTTTCAATGAGAATCATTAAAATACCCCTCCCCTGCTTCAAATCCCATTGCTATCTATGTGGCTATTCAGAGTTTCTTGGTAAAGTACTTGAAAAACTTTGAATTCTATAAATTTGCAACAGGTCAAGATCTCACCTGTCAATGTGATACATGGCAACACAGAATTTATTTCTTTAGGAAACTTCACCATAGTAGGATATTTTATGTGCCTGGATTATGAGAAATGCTATTCCAACAGCATCCCTCGGGTTTCTATCAGGTGCTTCAGACTTGACCAAACAAATAAGAGACCCTAGCATTCAGATACAGGAGGCCACTATCTCACAGCAGGTACCAGGTATGTAAAGAGTCTACTCTATGAATTCAGTGCCTAGGAGAAGAGATTAACTAAATAAGTGAGACAGTTAACACACACCCCCATGCTTTTTTTTTTACTCTTTTAATCAAGGATAATTTATTTCCCTCCTAAATGCATCGTCATTAAAAGGGCTTTTTTCCTATTCTAAATTACCAAACAAGTTTCAAATCATTGGCAAAGAAATGTGTGCAGTATATAACTTAATGGAACAATATCCAACCTATTATTGGGATTTTAAATCTAGGGATTAAATGTAAATGCTTGAATTCATTGTCTAGGAAAACAGAACCTATAAATAAGTCTTTTAATATCATACTGGTATTAGTGTTTTTGATTGGGCTTCAATTAGTCACTGACGTAGAATATCCTGTTTTGACTGCATCATTATTGCAGCAAGGAAGCATGAAATTCAGGTCCTGCAGTAATAAATAACAACCTAATTCCCAGTGCTTAAGCTGTTGTTTCTGCATAAGCTGGATTTCACAGGATGACTGTTTGACCTACCTTCATGCATTAGGGTAGGATCATCAAGCCCAACCATCAACCTATCACCACCATGCCCACTAAAGCATGTCACTAAGAACCACATTTGTATGCTTTTTAAACCACTCCAGGGACGGTGACTCCACAACTTCCCAGGGCAGTCTGTGCCAATGTCCAGCAACTCTTTCAGGGAATAAATTTTTCCTGATAGCCAATCTAAACCTCCTCTGGTGCAGCTTGAGGCCATAAAGATGGGTTTCTTGCATCCCTCTGCCAGTGGGATGGGAGTGTGCGCAGTGCAGGGAGGGCATACCTGCTCTCTATGGGTATGGCTTCCCCCAGCCCCAGGTCCTGAGGAGAGAGAGCCATAGGGTAATCTTTGCCCACTCCCCCTGAGCTCCCTAATCCTTAGGCTTTCCATCCCACAACACACTTCACTGATTGCCTCAGTGACTGGACATCTGAACTCTCCTTGCCCCAACCTGGCATGCACCTTCTCTCAGTCACAGCTTGCTTTTTTTCCCTCTTATCAGAGACCATCTTTTATTCGTCCTTTCCATGCCCTCACAAGACAACCCTTGCTCCTTATTACCAAATCCACTGCAGCCTCCAGTGGCATGTCTCTGACCTGGAACTCATGTAGGGTCCAGTTGTTTTGCCTGAAACTGCTCCTCCTGCCCTCATACCCTCACTATCCACCCTTCTGTGGGATCTCCTGGCAAGTCAAGTCGTGCCTCTCACCTGGCTCTTATTGAAGAAGATGTCATCTCTCTGCTAGCATGAAGATGTGAAAAATCTCCATATAGCAAGCCAGTAATGACCCAAAATCAATTGGATGCTTAGAGGAGAGGATATGTAGAAAAAAGGTATGTGTTAGTCCAGAACAGAGTTTGTTCCACTGCAGAAAGAGAGTCTGTTTTAAGCTCAAAAATAAACTCCAAGTTAAGTTTAAAAAAGAAGAACATGTTCTGTTATTATTTTACCTTGGGTACATTCATACTTGCTTGAATGATAGAGTATTTTCCTCTTCTAAGTACAGAAACATGATGAGACAGATTAAGTACAGCTTTTCTGTAAACTGCAGGACTTAATTCTCTTTCTGCCAGAGTCAGTGATGAAAGTCTTGTAGCTGTCACCAAAAGTAAAGTAAAGATCTGTGAGGAGATTGGACAAATCTGCTGTGTCTGTATGGGAAACTAGCAGGAGTGATGTGGACTCATTTCCTCTTCCTGCAGTAAATTTATCCTATTAATATCATCTACTGTTGTGTGTATATTAGCTGAGTGACCTCTAGAAAGCTTTTATGGATGTAAGCTTCAGAGAGAATATGTGATCCTGGTTTGCTTCCTGCTTGCCTTACTATGATGCATCCATCAGCTCCAGAGAAAGATTGAATAAATTTATGCTGCATTATTTGTGAACAGTATGTGAGCATACAGTTAAACACTTAAGCACACACAATAAACCCTAACCCCTTGATGTTAAGTAGAGACAGTTTTTCTAAGGCTGTCTAGACACAATGTCTCCAAACAAAAGAATGTGGTTATGAACAGGGCAGCATTGTTCAAAAGATGATATTCTGCTACAGGGAAATTGAAAAGAATTTTTTTTTGCTTTCAAGAGCAGGACACTAACCTTTCCTGGTGCAGTTGTCATTTCATGATCAATGTTCCTAAGCTATTTCTTTTCTTCTCTGAGACTATCTGAGTACTACTTACTCAAACATACTGTCTTGAGGAAAAAAATTGCTTACCTTGTCTCTGGTGTGCAAAAAAGTGGAAATCAAACAGTGTAATTTCCCTTCCTTTTGTTTGGAGATTACCAAATGCATACAGGAGAGGTATTTTATACAGGCTGCAGTAAACATCAGTATGATGCTGAGAAGCAAGGCTGTCTGTTTTGGCATCCTGTAATGCAAGTGGACTGACCCTTGTAGACTAGGAAGAAGGTAGCTTGCATGAAGTGCACTGCTGTGACCCACACCTGCAGAGCAAAACAGGACACTGGGGAAAAACACAGGTTTGGAAAGAAGTTTTGTAATTGGGAGTGCTACAATGAGGTGAAAACAAAGACCAGGCAAAATCTGTTCCAATATTTATCTTCCTTCAGAGATGATCAGATGTTTAAGAAATTAGGGAATATGTTAAATCTGTCTACATCCAGGAAAACATTTTACTCCAATTGCCCCAATGTGTCTGGGTAGAGTTGATTATATCCATGCCAGCCAAAGGCTGAGCCTGGGTCTCTTGCTCTAACTGCCTGTGCTGTTCTCATGGTGGGACACTGTGGTTTTGTCTCACAGGCTAGCAGTTTCTTGAGTATGGATGAGGACTTCGCTGATGCAAGGTTAGTGCAACAGGTATCTCCCCAACAGTAGCCCAGCTCATAGAATCATAGAATCATAGAATGGCTCA